>JAULBY010013980.1:0-22140 GCA_032358315.1 Ophiocytium majus | reverse complement strand
ACATTGGCTGCGCGCTATGTTGGTGCCAGCGAGGTAGCACAGGCACGGGTAGGGGGTGGCTGTGCGGCGGGGAGAGGGGCACGAGCTCCACACCCGCCGCATGCAAGGGGGGGTGGCGCGGTCGTGCGCACGCCAGGCATGAATACCGCAGTGCGCCATGGGCGCACAACGTGGGGGGGTGGGCACGCCGCGTTGCGTCGCGCGCGCACCCGGCGCCAGCGCACAAGCGACAGCCGCAGGCGGGGGGGGCGCCTTGTGTGCGCACGCTCCCGCCCCTGCAAAACTACGCCAGGTAGCGGTATGTGTTGGGGGTGTCGGGGTCCCTCTCCAGGTACTCGCGCTCTATGAGCGCCTCTATCCTGCGTTTGATGAGCTTGGGGTTGGGGCGGAAGAAGGCGAGCTGGCTAAGCACCTCCGCCACGAGCTGCTGGTGGCCGAGGGCCTTGCGCGCCTTCATGATGCGCACGATGGCCGCCTCGATGGCTATGGTCCGGTCCTCCTCCACGCGCTTGGGGTTGTGACTCTCCTGCGGTGCGGGCGGCGCAAGGTGTGTAGGGGGTGGGGGTGCCAGCGGTTCTGAGTGTTAGCTGACATATATGCCATGAAGGTCGCAGGCTTGTCACCCCGCCGGCGCTGCCATTCAGTGGTCGCAGTAAAGCACAATTCTTACTGGAACTAGGCTGTGCTGCCAGTATAAGTGGGCACTATGTAACTTTCGTTACATTGGCATTGTTTGTCGGTGTTGTTATGACTACGGCGCACTCTGCATGTGGCACCGTGCATGAACGCGCCATGCCTACAGTGACAGTTATATCCAAACACATACTGCTGCACAAGCCCTCCACAACGCACGTCTACCACAAAGCAAGCCAACAACAAAGCGCTGTTCCGTGGGCCATACTTCCAAAGTGGCTGGCCTTGCACAAGTGCACTGGCCCGAGAGATTCTCACCAACCACGACCAAACCATGCAACCACCGTTTCTCGCCCATAATTGCTGCAACTCTCACCTCCAGGCTGGCCATCGGTATCCGGATCTTGCGCATGGGGCAGACAAACTTGTTGTTGAAGCCAAACTTGTCCGTGCCCTTGATGGTCGCGCCCTCGCCCTCGCGGCTCAGCACCTTGAACTTGCCGCAGCTGAGCGAGTGCAGCACGCGCTTCACAACCTCCTCGGGCACGTTGAGGTGCTGCACCACCGCCTCCAGCCCCAGCATGTCCGTGCGCGTGGCAAACACCATGAGCGCGCACGCCTGCAGCCACAAGCGCGCAGCGGCAGCGTGGCGGGGGGGTGAGCGGTGGCAGCGGTGACACGTTTTTGTGAGGTGCTGGGTGCGCGGCTGATGGGGAGGAGGGTTGCGGCGTTGCGGCATGCTGCTTTGTCGTGCTCATGCACTGCAGTGGCATGCACTGAATAAAGCAAACTGCTGAGCGGTTGGCGCCGCTGCCGACAGTAGCCAGGAGTGGCTGCTACCTGAGGCAGGCACAGCAGTGGCTCACAGTGCCTTGCGGTTGTGCCTACCCATGCACTAGTCCAGGCATCAACCACACACGTGCTCCAGCTCCTCAGCATGCTGCTCAGCATGTTGCCACTCGATACAACAGCACTCTTGAAGTAGAACAGCACTCTAACAGCACTCTTGAAGTGCAGCAACACTCTTGAAGTACAGCGGCACTCTTGAAGTACAGCAGCACTCTTAAAGTACAGCAGCGCTCTTCAAGTACAGCAGCCCTCTTGAAAAACAGCAGCACTCTTGAAGTACAGCAGCACTTGGGAAAGCACAGTTGTACACAAAGCACAGCAGCAGTCGAAGTACAGCAGCACTTGAAGTACTCTACGTCAACATCAACAACATAAAATGCACCCCCTCACCTGCAGCGTGGTGATCTGCAGCTCGTAGGTCTTGCCCTTGGGGTAGGTGGCCTTGACGGAGACGTTGCCCAGGCTGTGCATCCACGACAGGCGCCGCTTGGAGTGCTTCTGGTCGTAGTAGTCCTTGAAGACCTGCAGGCACCGCATCATGTCGGGCGGCAGCACCACGTCCAGCGGCTTGTAGCTGGGCCAGTAGCCAGTCGTCAGGACCTGCAAAAACGCAGGGAGTGCAACGGAGGGGCACACATAGTGGCTTTCGTTAGTTGGTACTTCAAAGTATATCGCGCTCTTGGATGGTGTTTGCAGGTTCGGTGAGCACGGGCCGGCCGTGCAATGGCGCATGTGTTAAGTGCAATGACGGGGTGGCGTCGCCGGGCCACAAAACGGTGAAACGCAATGCCCGCGAAAAAGTTGCAGTTGTCCATGCAGAATGCTTGCCCATGCTGTTGGCCAAAGGCGCCTGTGAATTTGGGGGGCCAGGCGCAGGTGCTGTGGCGGCACCCCACCTGAGCGACAATTGTCGTGCCACCACCCGCTTGCTGGCCAATCAGTTCTATGCGATGTTAGCTGCTAGCACGTGCAGGGTGCCTCAAAAAACGCACCGCCCTGGTCAAACACCGCCACTGCCGCCTACATAAGCTGCCTGCACCCAGTCGCCCGGTGCTGCTGCGCTGCTGCTGCTGCTGCTGCTGCCCAGCCCTGGCGCTGCCTCTGCTATGAGCTGTAGTGCACTCCTCTGTAGCCCGAGGAAGTGTCACCCTTCCAGCACCCGGCACTAAAGCAAGCCCCGCACAAACTCAAATACGGCGTTGGCATAGAGTCAAGTGTTCTGAGACCAACATCTGGATCCCGCCCTAAACCGCATGCCGCACTAAATTGAAGTGCACTATATCATGGGCACTGCGCCTTGCCCCGCCGAGTACTGACCTGCACGTTGAAGTCCACCTTGAGGCCAAACTCGCTGGTGCGGCCGCGGAAGTACGTCTCAAAATCGTTTTGGTGGTCCACGCCGATGGCGAGGTCGTTCATCATGCCCTCCATCTTGCTGGTGAACTGGCTGCCGCACTTGAGCTTGAGCTTGCCGATCATGAGCCGCTCGGCGTCGTCGGACGCAGAGCGCTGCGCGCGCACAAAACAACCCACACCATGCAAGCGCAAACAAGAGGTGCATGCCACATGTGAGAAACGAGCAACATCTGAGATGGTGCGTTGTCGACTGGGTTGCGGTGCACGGTGCAGGCAGGAGTGGACTTGAGAGTACCTTGCAGTGCCACGCGCACTGGGCCAGCACTCAATCATCATGCCCCATGTTGCTGGTGCCACTCTGCGGAAACTGCCAAACAAATAATGAAGTCATATGCACACACCACGTGACGTGACTACAAAGTGGACTGGCTGCGCCAGCGGCGGTGCGAAAAAAAAGCTGCTGGGCCCTGCCCGCTCCCAGGACACAGCACTGGCTGCTGCTGAACGGAGCCAAAATTTCAGGCAACAGGTGGAAGTGTGAAACAGTCTAACCCAGCAGCCGCAGCAGCAGCAGCAGCAGCAGCAGGCATGCGACCGCGCGCCGCGCCCCACCTGGTTGAGCAGGCGCTTGGCGAGCTGGTTCCGGTACATCTCGGCAAACAGGTCCTTGTCGGTGAGGTAGCTGAAGAGCTGCACCACCTTGCCCAGGTACTCCTCCACCTCCCCCTCCGAGAGCCGCTCCCCGCCCGTCTTGAGGATGCGGTCGCAGAAGTTGGACATGAGGTCCGCGTTCTTGAAGTTGCCGACGTCGCGGTTGACAAACTCCACGAACGCGTCCTTGAGCGCCTTCTGCAGCAGCGGGTTGCCCGCAAACTGGTCGTTGACCACGGCCATGTACTTGTCGTGCAGCGACAGCAGCTCCTTGACGACGGCGGGGTCCTGGTTGGAGTCCTTCTCGCCGCCGTCGATCCTCTCCTGGCGCCGCACAATGACGTCGTTGCCCGCGGCGCAGATGTGCTCGCGCACAATGTCCGCCATGGGCTTGAGCCCCAGCGGTATGCGCGAGAAGAGGCGGAACATGCGCGATAGGTCCTCCGCCTTGTCGTTCGCCAGCAGCACGCGGCACCCGCTCCCCTCCTTCTCCAGCAGCGCCGTCTGGTGCTTCTCCAGCATCTCGCGGTCGCACACGCGCAGGAGCTTGGGCTCCGTGGCGGCGTTGAGGTAGTGCCCCACGCGCGCGCGCTCGCTCTCCAGCGCCGCCTCCGCCTTCACCAGGTAGTCGGGCGTGGAGTCCTGCTCCACCCACGCCTGGGACTTGCGCGCGTAGTACTCGCGCGTGTTGTCGAGGAGGGCCTCCTCCAGGTCCGCCGTGTACGCCTCCAGCGTGCCCATGCCCATGGACTCAAAGAGGTCCACGCACGC
Organism: Ophiocytium majus; assembly: GCA_032358315.1. Lineage (NCBI taxonomy): Eukaryota > Xanthophyceae > Mischococcales > Ophiocytiaceae > Ophiocytium > Ophiocytium majus. The sequence continues at coordinate 17,880 of JAULBY010013980.1, read as the reverse complement.
GGCGAGGAGCGTGCGGTCAACGATGGCGCCCTCGCGCTCCGCCGTGATGACCTCCAGCATGGCCTGCACGGCGTTGGCCTTGACCGCATCGTACACGAGCGTCTTGAAGTGCTTCAGCCCCGCCTCGGACAGTGTGGGCAGGTTGTGGTGCTTGACGTAGTAGCGGTCAAGGTACATGAAGAACTTCATCATCCAGTCGTTCATGATCTTGTGGTTGGACCAGCGCCGCACCAGCTCCTTCAGCAGGAACTCGCCGTGCTTGTGCTTGAGAACGGGGACGACCGTGCCCGTCAGGTACGCGCTGATGACCTCGCCGTGGCGCTGGTACAGGTGCTCGCTCCAGTTGTAGGGGGAGCGCTGCGTGCACATGTCGTAGCACTTGGTGTAGATGTCCACGTACTGGCGCGGCAGGAACAGCTTGGTGGTCTTCTTCTCGAACCCCGTGTTGAGGAGCTTCTCCAGTTCGTCGATGGCCTTGCCCTTGATCTCACCCCACCCATCCTCCAGGTAGATCACCTGCGAGCAAGCCAAGGGCAACACACGGACAGTTGGGGGGGGGGGGGGGGCATCCCACAGTGCTGTTGATGTGAGCACTTGAGATGTACGGCTGTTTCTTTCGATGGCAACAGTGTGCAATGCTGCGGATGCTGTCAGCCAGAAGCGCAACACGCTGGTGCCAGGGCGAACGGCGTGCCGCGTCCCGGCTGTGGGGCTTTGATTGACAGCCCGTTGCGGCAATCCAATCCAGGCCGCCGCCAGGCCCGGTGCGAACAACAAGCAACACCCGTACAGTGGACATGAAGCCCTCCGGAAAGAAACCAACAGCGACACGTGCCAATGCGGCTTGGGGCTGGGCGGCGCTGTTCGGGGGCAGCAGAGGGGGTTCAGAGGCTTCGCAGTCACCGAGGCCAGGGTACCCAGCCTCGACGAAGAAAGCTCGCTCCCGGGACCCCACACAGCGAACCAGCTCAACAAACAAGACACCGTGAAGGACAAAGGGGCGGAGAGGGTACTAGCTGGGCCACACAGCACGCGCGGCGGGCCCAGGGCCGCCGTCCTGTTGCGTGGGCCAGCCACGATCGACAACAGCTCGCCCGTCATCCCCGCGCGCTTCCTGTTGCACCAAGGGCGCCGCCTTGTTGGAATTGAACTTGGTGTCAGGGACGGGGGGGGGCTGACAGCCCAGCTGGGCGGCAATGATGAGTACTAGACCTATCATGCGCTGCCGCTGGCGGCAGCCTCCGCTGTGTGGGAGCTGCAAGTGCCCGCACAGAGCGCTGCTGCTGGGTTGCTCCAGCAGCATCAGGGGCAAGCGAGAGAGTGTGGCTGTCTTACCCCTTTCTGCCCTGCTGAAGCGCCCGCCATGGTGGCCTCAGCACAGCCACTAGAGATTCAGACCCTAGCCTTGACTGGGCCTCCTCTCCGCCGCAGGCCTGCCCCTCTGCCGCGCAGCCGCCTGGCTGGGTTCGCCTTCCAGCCAGATCGGTGGTTTGGTTTGGCTCGGGTGTGCTTCGAACACCGCGGAGCAAAAAAAAGAGGGGGGAGATTTGGCGCCGCCGTGCCGCTGCTGCTGCCGGACACCGTGCCCCCCCTGACGCGCGCCCTCCAATCCCTGCACTGCTGCCCCACCTCTGAAGCACCTGACGCCACCTAGGAGGCTGAGTGCTGGATTTGGAAGAGCGAGTTCACTGATCAGCTTGCGCGGGAAAGTTGCTCAGCAGCAGAACTTGTGGCTGCTGTGCTCAGCACAACCCCTGTCTCTTTTTGTGGGCTGGCTTTTGGTTGTGCTGCAAGGCCAGTTTAAAAACCTGTTCGAACATGTTCGTGAACATGATGATACATTCACTGAGCAGGTACATGTATACACATACATGCGCAGCAGCATTATGAAAATGCGCAGGACTGAGGTGCGACACACACCTAGGTACCTCCCACACGCCTGTACGCAGCCGCACAGGCCCCAGGGCGACCATGTACACACGCTGCATGCAACTGCAGCGTCACCAAAAGGCAAGCACGCAATGCGGGAAATGGCACACCTTGGCACCACCTACTGTACCGCACGTGCAAGCTGTGCAGTACCTGCATTCGACTGTGCTCAGCAGGGCTAGGTTCGAGAGAAGATGCCCCGCCTGCCTGCTGGCAAACTCCTCTGCTACTCAACCAACACAGCATGATCCGCCTGATGCGCTTGGCGCTCAGAGAGCTTCCACTTGCCACGGTGGCAAGTTGGTAGCAATTGTGGCTAAAAACGACATAACTGTGCAGCTGTGATTCAGCCTGCCGCAATGGACACTGTGCATGCTCAGCAGGACAGGCAAGCGGCCACACGCCCGCAAACACACGCTACGGCACACCTCACTCTTTATGCCGTTTAGCTGTGTCAAAATTGATTGTGGGCAGCCACTGGCTGCTGGTGAGGCCGGCACGGCACCATGCGGCCGCACGGGCGGGGGTGCTCACGTGTAACAGGAAAAATGGAGTCATAAAGACAGAGAGGCGGCCAGCGGGCAACACGGGGCCGGCCACACATGGGTGTCTACTGCTGCACGGGAAATACATGCAAAGTGCCCCACCCTGTTCAGTCCTTTGGCCTGCCGATGTTGGCGCGGCAGGTCCATTCGTCCAGGAAGAGGTTGATTTTCTCAAAGAAGCCGCTGTTTTCTCGCAGCAGCGCCTCAATGTTGTTGTGCCCCGCGCCGTCGACCCAGAATGGCCGTGCACGCCACTTGGGCTGCGCCGCCAGGAACAGCTCCTGCCCGTGCCAAAACGGCACAATTTCGTCGCGCGTGCCATGAATGATGAAGACGGGGCATGTGATGTTGCTGGTGGGAGGGGGGGGCGCCAGGTGCAGTACGCAGCATTTCGTTAGCATTTCATGCTGCTGGTGGTGACGAAGCGGGCGCAGCAGATGCATTGTGCAGCATAGGTCAGCATCCTAAAATGTGCAGCCACCATTGAGCTGCAGCGGTTGGCCACAGCATTGAGCGTGGCTTGACAGTTCCGGGAGCTGCAGGCCTTGTATCGCCAAAATGTACAGAGTGCGCGCTGCAACAACGCCCCCCAGCTGCACACAGGCCGGGCTGCCTCAATGCAGGCGCACCAGCGGCCATGGAACGGGTGCCGCTCAAACAACCTTGCGGTGCCAGCACGCGACTGCCGCGTGCTTACCCGATGCGGTCGATGTTTGCAAACATGTCGCCGGGCAGCGTGAAGCGGAAGTTGAAGGCGACGCGGAACGCGCTGCACAGCGGGCTCTGCAGTATGACGCCGCCCAGCGTGAGCCCCTCTCCCGACAGCTTCTCCGCCAGGTAGCACGTGGGGCCGCTGCCCAGGCTGCGCCCGTACAGCACTATGTTCTCTGGTAGCGACTGCTTCTCCTCCGTGAGGTAGTCAAAAGCGGCCTCAATGTCCGCGTAGCAATTTTCCTGGGGGCCACGTGACCGTGGCGCAAAAGCACAGTGGGAGGCTGAGCGCCAGATTCCCACATTGGTGCTGCTGGCACTGCTTGCTTGGCATGCAACAGCGAAGGTCGCATATTCTGATGCTGCTTGTTAGGCATGGGTTGGTGCAACGGCGGCGTGACATACTCCATGTAAGTGCAAGAAGCGCGCATTGGCATGCCCTTGCGGCAGCCATACTACCCATGTACTTCAGTGCCTTGGGCGCCTGGCGGCCTGCCAGGACGAAGTACTGCTGGTGAGCATGCAATCACTGCACATGCGCATACAGAATCAGCCTGTAGCCATTGTGGTGCCACATCTCACTGCTGCATCCACTATTTTCTTGACAAAGTGCTGTTGGCACAACGATCGTCTGCTGCGCAGCACACACAGAAACCCTCCCTCACCTCTGACACCTCTCCGCTGCTCTTGCCGTAGCCGGTGTAGTCGTAGGCGAGCACGTTGACGTTGATGTGCCTGCTGAAGTCGTGGAACCAGTCGTAGATCATGCCTAAATCCTCCGCGTTGCCGTGGCTGAAGAGGACGGTCATCTTGCTACTGCGGTCGATGTAAAACGCGGGGATCCTGTTCTGGGTCTTGGTCTCCAGCCAGAAGTGCTTTGAGTTGTGCATGTACGTCATGGGGGGAGGCTGAAACACCAGTGACGATATCGCTGTCCCCATGGCTTTTCCAAGGCGCGCCGGCGCCGTCCCACAAGGCTTCCTCCCGCTGCCTCGGGCACCCTCCCCCCCCCCTTCCCAATGTACAGGCTGGCTGGGGCCCCTGCTTGGGCAGGTCAGGGCACCGCCGCCGTGCTCCAGGCTGGCCTTGGTTGGCGTTTGGACTTGGTCAACAGGTGCGAAGGGAGGTCCAGGTGTCGCCAGGTACTCCACTGCCTTGACCGCGCAGTCTCACGTCCCTGGACCGAGCGCACCCGCTCGGCGGGGGCGCAGGCGAAAGAAAGCCTTTAGCCGCAGGTGCGAGGGGCGAAAAAGTGCACTTTCGCATGAAGTAAACAAGCTTGTACAAGCCCACGACTCTTGTGACACGAGCTGCCACCAACAAAGCAAGATGGGCACACGAAAAAAGCATGAGCAACAGGCGCACACCCAGGCAAACATGACGGCTGTCCACACACAACGTCCGCTCTCAGCTCTCAAAACCTCAACCATGCCCTGGGGTGTAATTTAGCACGGCATGGAATATGGCGTGTAGAGGGCTGGCATGCATCACCCGTGCGCAACCCGGATGAGGCAGCACACGGACCTCAATAGCTGGGACAATTTAGTGGAATAGCAACGTAACTACCCATGTAGAGGTGATGAGGAAACCAAGAAACGTGTGCCTAAAGCCGGCCAAACACTGCCAGCACTGCGGGTGCGACCGTGCGCCCATGCCATGGGCGAACACAAGCATTTTGTGCGCTCCACGCCACGCAACGCCGTGTCCAGCCGCTGTCGCATACTCTGCTGAGCACAGACTCGGACGCATGAAACTGCCCCATTGTAGCGCACTTCCGCCACCAACACACGTGGCGCTGCACCACGCTCCCCGCCCAGCGCGGCTCAGCTGGACTTTCCGTTTCCGGTGGCAACAGGCGCGTCGTCTAGCTGCTTGGCGATGTCCGGAAGGCTGAGCAGCTTGACCTCCCTGTTGTAGTCCATGCGCACAATGCCCTCCTGGCGCGACCTGATGATGCCGATGAGCTTGCCGGTTCGCCCCTTGTCGGGCCCCTTGAGTATGAGTATGTTGTCCTTCACCTCAGGCGGTTTGGTGTCTGAGGCACGCCCAGCAGCAGTTGTGTGACCGCAGAGTTAGTCCACTGCTTGCACTGCACAATGAATTACCAGGGCACTGCACAATGGACTACCAGGGCACTGCACAATGAACTACCAGGCTGTGTGAGGGTCCCCCCCCCCCCCCCCCCCCCCCCCCCCCCCCCCCCCCCCCCCCCCCCAAATGCATGCACGGCACGGCATGGCAGCATGCAACATGCGATGCAGCTTGCACGCGCTGGCACCATGCACGAATACAACGGCTTAGAGGAGGAGCTACTGCCGCACCAAACAGAGCACCACAACCACGCAACGTGCTGACGTACCATATACCAGCGCACTGTCAGGAATGGAGCTATAGAAGGGCTCCGTGGATGTGATGGGATCGTAAATCTGCACCAGCCCGCCCGCCTTGAGGAAGCGGTCGTAGGCCAGCGCCAGCTTCACAAAGTTGCGCTGAGCAGACTTGACGCGCTTGTACTTGGCGGCCTCGTTGAGGTCATCCAGCGCCAGGAACATGTTCTGCGCCTCGTACTGCATGGCCTCGCGGGAGCTCTGATTGGTCAGGGGCGACGGCACATGGTGCAGGTGCAGGTGCACAGGTGGTCTCTGGTGTTAGCAGGCGTTGAGCGCGTCAGCACACAGGTGCGCTCTTGGCATTTTTTTGCATGCCCTGATGGTGCTCAGCATACCACTCCGCCATGGCAACCTACTGCTATGTACAATGCACTCACAATCTCAAGCATTGATAGTTCAGGCCCATTGGCCTGCCGCAAATGGAGGCTACACCAACACCAACACTTCACACAACCTTTTCGTACAGACTGTGTGCAGTGTGGCGGAGCAATGTGCGGTGCCCTTAATTCCAGGGTCGCCTTAAGCCTCAGGTCATGAGCGCACTCTCTCCTTGCAAGTGGGCAGTAACGCAGATGGTACATGTTTTCCCAGCTGCTGTTGCTGGTGGTGGTGGAAGCTACTGCAGTTTTACACACTCCAGCAGCACACCACAGCCCGCCGGGTGGAATCAAAACATGCATCCTACTACCCTGTGTTGTGAGTCAAAAACATACATACTGCCAAGTACTACGTAGTATTACTGGTATTAGTAGTAGGTTCAGTAATTTGCACTTGTGGCCATACAGGGGCCCAGGTCATGCAAGCCAGCATGAAGCACTGGTATATGCCCAAACCGTTGTTGAAGTACACTGTACTCACGGTAGTGTACAGGCACACAAATACGACCGTGTGCTGTTCCGGTCGGTCCAATCATAGCTCGTCATCATCAGCACTGACACACTTCTGTGCCAGCTAGGAAAACGGCACCAACTTTCGCACATACACTTCGGTGCTCAGTAGCAGCAGCGGGGAGCTCACCTTGTCTGCGGGGCTCTCCGAGGGGTACAGCCCATCAATGAGGTCCACAAACTCCCCCTCCTGCTCCACAAACACGCCCAGGAAGCCCTGCAGGTACCCCCAGTTTTTGGAGGTAATCAGGTACTCTACTTCCTCCAGGTACGGCGCCAGCCCCTGTATTTTGGATATGGCCGTCTCCAGCTGGCTGTCGCGCACCGGAACCATGTTGAAGTCCGCTTTGTTCTCCACAAAGGGCAGCTTGGACTGGGCCTTGCCCTGCAGCGGTGCCGCCGCAGCATGGGGCATGCAGCTCAGTGCCGGGCAAACAGGTGATGGCTGCTGCGTGTGTGCGCTTCTGCTGGGGTGGGTTGGCAAGCAGGTTGGTGCACTTGCAGTTGGTGCGGTGCTGGTGCTCCTAGTACCGCTTCAAGCTGGTGCTGATGCTGCTGGTGGTATGCCAGCTGTGCAGCTGGTGTGCATGTTTCCGACTGGGGCAAGGCGGCTGCAGCAAGGCCAGCATGCTAGCAAGACACCCGCATGAGTAAAGGCATGCACGTGAAACGATTTGCATGCCGGTGCAGCACGTTGGAGGCTACATGGGTCATCGGTGATGATCAAGGCGGTGTGCAGCGCCAACAAACTTAAACAGCAGCTGCGCGCCTTGCCTTCTGGTTCTTCTGCTTGGTGCTCTCCGCCTGCAGCTTGCTCTCAATCCGCACCTGCTGGTCCAAGCTGCGCACCTCATCGGACTGCACGCAGTCACACACGCGCACAGAGGGCAGTGTTACCCAGCGAGCCGCATCGTCGCCTTTGTCAGAACCCACACGCGCGTGCGTGACGCGATCAGATCCTGGACACCCTTGCTGCAAGCCTTACCAGGTTCGAGACGGGAGCCGTGGCCGCGCCAACTGCCTGCCACCCGATCACCAGGGCTGCTAGGCAAGCAGCTGTTACCCTCTGCGAGGATGGCAGCTCCGCCGCCATGCGCAAATCAGCATGACGCGCATGAGCTGTCGTTGCTGCAGGGACCTGCAGCCTTTGATGATGCTGATGTCGCAGCTGCGCGCCTCTGAAAGCCACGCCGCCTGCCAGCGAGGGGGTAACCAGGGCGCGGCATGTGCTGACCAGCAGTGTGGCCAGCACAATGCCCGCAGGACGCATCAGCGCCGCAGCCCTTGCCCTGGTGAGTGGGTGGGGCTGGCTGTTGTCGCTGCTGCTGAGCGAGTTGAAGAGGAAGGGCTGAGCAAATGCTGAGCAGCAGCACACTGCAACAAGCTTGGCGCCCCCTGCGTGCGCGCCACCACCTACTTTTGCCAGTGAGCGAGCCTGGCGGCTGGCAGTTGTGGCGGCATCCCAGGGGGGCTTGCACCATGACGCCGCAGCGGCCAAGGGCGGGGGCAGCGGTGGCTCTGCTGTCTTTGGCCTCCACCCACCTTGCAACCGCCTTCACCCCTCCACAGGCACCGGCACTGTTCCCGAGCTTGCGAGGTGGGCACACAGCTCAGCTCTGGCCCCAGGAGCACTGCCACTGCCCCTGCCCTGCTGCAACTGCCTTGCAACCCCTGTTACCACATCATCAAGCACTAGGATGCCTCTGACCCCCCACACACGCCGGTGCCTTCTGTCACGTGTGCAGGAACTGCTTCTCTGGCGCCTGGCGGCACCGCAAACTGTCCTGGCGGCGCAGGCGCTGCCCTGGGGCCGCTGCTGCGCCGACGAGCTGCTCCGGGCAACTCCACACCCCTGCGAGTGCGATCCGGTCACAGGTGGGCTGTGGTGGCGCGCAAGCAGGATGAAACCGCCAGTATGGACGAGCAGGAGCCGGAGGAGCTCCCTCCAATTGGAGCAGGAGACTTCAAGCGGCGCCCCATCCGAGGTCTGTTCTCCCCCGTCCTGCTGTACTGGGACTACGTGGTGTGGCTGTGGAAGTCCACTTCCATATACTCTCTGGACAAGCAGCTGGGAAGGGCGGGGGTGGTGGAGCGCATCCGCGCAGCGGTGGCCACCATGGAGGCGCTGGAGCGGGATGCCGGGGAGCGGTTACGCGGCAGCGAGCTCAAGGACGAGTTTGAGGCCTCCCTCGCATCGGCGCGGACGCTGCGGGAGAAGGCGGTGGCGGTGTGCACCGCGGACGTGGAGCGCAGGGCGGCTGCTCAGGAGAACTCGCTGAAGCAGTCCTTCCCTCAGCCAACGGGAGGGGGGCAGACGCAGACGCTGACGCTGCTGGGGCCGGGTGAGGGGGGGGTGGCGGCGGCGGCGGCGGCAGGAGCGGCGCCGGCGCGGCGTCGCAAGGTGCGTGGCAAGATCAGCAACCTCATGCAGCGCATTCACACGGGGTTCACGATGGGCGGCCTGGCGACGTTCTGGATCTTCATGGGCAACTGGGGCTTTGCGGTGGGCTTCTTCCTGCAGTCCATCCTGGCGCAGCTGGAGTACTACCGCATGGCCATGCAGCGCGGCCACCTGCCGGCGCGGCGCATCAGCCTCGTGGCGACGACCATCCTCTTCAGCTTTGCGACGTGGGCGCCCGTGTACCACAACTACGCCATGGCGAACGTGGGCTTCTGGATCATGCTGTACTACCTGCTCATCCGCAAGACGCCGGGCACCATCAGCGACATCAGCACCACCTTCATGGGCGTCTTCTACGCAGCCTACCTCCCCTCCTTCTGGGTGCGCCTGCGCGGCCTGCGCCCCATCCTCCCTGCCGAGCAAATCCTCATCAAGCGCGTGGCGGCGGTCTGGCCCGCGTGGGCGCCGCGCATGCTGCCGCCCCCCGATGTGTGGACGACGGGCGCGCTCGTCACGTGGTGGACGTACGTGACCATCATCTGCGCGGACGTGGGCGCGTACTTCGTGGGGAAGCGCTTTGGCCGCTCCAAGCTGTCCACCATCAGCAAGAGCGCCGGCTACGCGTCGCCCAACAAGACCATTGAGGGGCTGCTGGGCGGCATGGCGGCGTCCACCGCCATGGGCACATTCGCCGCGTGGATGCTCAGCTGGCCCATGTGGTACCTCACGGGCGCCATCTACGGGGCCATGCTGTGCGTCATCGGGCTCGTGGGCGACCTCACCGCTAGCATGTTCAAGCGCGACGCGGGCTTCAAGGACAGCGGCAACATACTGCCGGGCCACGGGGGCTACCTGGACCGCGTCGACAGCTACATCTTCACCGCACCCCCCGCGTACATGTTCATAACGGTCGCGCTGCCGCTCTTCCGGAGGCTGGAGATTGCGCTGTTTGGAGCATGAGCTGCGGGGGGGGGGGCGGGGAGCGGGAGCTGTGCAACGGGTGTGCAGGCGCGTGTGCGGCGGCAGCACGGACGGCGTGCGCAGCAGGCGCACTCTGTGGCAGCCTGGCGCCAGGTGGGTGTGTGCAGCGGCTGGCGGTGGCGCAGTGGCGGCGGTGGCGCTGGCCGCGCTAGGGGTGCGCAGCCCCTGCGCGGGTAGTGCTAAACAGCACACTGCTGCTGCTGCGGTGGGAGGCAGCGATGCGCCAGCCGTCTGGGCGCGCTGCTCTGCGCAGGCGCCGCTCCACTTCATGTTATACACTGTTTTTGGGGGGTACACGTAGTAGACAGACAGACGGTCCTGTGCTTGCAGTAGCGTTGGCCTGCACAGCCCGCGCGCGCGCGCGTGCGCGGGGCTGAGGCCTGTCTCCGGGCCCTTGTGTCTTTTGGGGGCGAAAGGGCCCCGGGGGAGACGGTTTCTCAGCGATGCGCCGCCTGTGTGGGGCAGATGCGGCACTTTGACCGCAGCCGGCACACAAGGCGGCCAATTGGCGGTGCGCGGGCGATTGAAGGCGAGATGCTTTTGTCGCCCGGGCACGCAACACGCAGCGTGGGCGCGGCGGACATATCTGGCATTTAAGGCCCGCGGCGCTTATGCGGCGCCGCGACCCTGGAAATAGATCCTGGTAAGGTTTCGCTCGGTTTTTGTCGGTGCTGCCGCACATGTGGTGTGGTGCTCGTGGTGCTGCAGTTTCTACTGCCATATGGCTGTGTCTCACTGCTTGCCTTGGTTTGCCTTGCAGTGCTCTGCATGCATGCAGTGCTCTGCATGCATGCACACAGGTACTGCTGCTGCTGCTGCGTGTTGAGGTGTGCAGGCTGTTGCGCCTGCTGCACTTGCAGGCATTGCTTGCGCGCGTGGTTTGCCAACCTATTGCAATATATTGGAGCTCAGCTGAGCAGGGAAGTTGGATGTGCTCATGCGCACGCATAATCCGCCAGCACACTGGCAACACACTACCTGCCATTTGCGCGCGACAGAACTGATGTCTAGAGTGCGCTTCACGGTGGTGCTCAGCAGCATGTGCACTTGGTGGCGTAGCCTGGCCATGTTATGTGCGTGGCGGGCCCTGATATGTCTGCTGCAAGGGCATGAGTCACATGGGATCAAAGGCCGGTGCAGAGATGGTTTGCCGATGTGCTAGTCGACGTGCAAGTAACTGACACTTCCAAACTGAACAATATCAACCAGGATGGAGGCACCATCAACAACACAGCCACAACCTGTGGGCAATGACAAAGAGTGCAGACCGCAGCAGCCCACGCACCGATTGCACACACAACAGCATGCATGAGTGACATGCTCAAACACCGCTACTATTGCAATTGAATGACAGACTGGCCTGCGCAAATTGCAACACCTGCCATGTCGCATGGAGCAATTCCAGCAAGTGGCGGTGCAGTCAATGGAGCGAAGCATACCACTCGGTGCCCTTCCCATATACTTCGGCGCGGAACACCAGCACTAGCAGCGGCACACGCTCACTCGCAGGTACTGACAAATGCATGCATGCATGCCTTTGAGGGCACTGTCACGCTGCTGTGCCACCAAGGATGTGATCATGCTGGGGTGCCTCCCGGGCACTGCTGCTCGCACTTAGCCTCGGCTGAAGAGCCGCCACCACAAGACTGACGCGCGAACCACGTGTGTTCAGGTTGCAAGTAGAGACGATGCATGCTCGGCTTTCTCAAGCCGTAGTGCACTCCACAGGCGCGTGCGTCATACTTGAGCAGTTCCCTTGATGTGCACTTGGTGGCGTGCAACAACTTCGGTGCAATGGAAGCCGGCATGTGGCAGCAATGTGTGGGCCTGTGCAGTCAAACTCATAGCTGGTGCTGTCAGGAGACGAGAGTACAGCAAGCATGTACTTCGAAGTAGGCCTGCGAAGCCACCAAGCCAGGGCACGCTCTGCCAGGGCAGGTCCCTGTCAGGCCGCCAGACAGGGCAGCGCGCTCACCCCCCCCACGCCTGCACCTGGCCCACAAGCCCCGGACGCTGCCACGTACACAAGCATTCGCTGAGGCAGCGTGAATGTGCACAGCAGAGGAAGTTTTGGCGCGGGTGGGCACCAGTGCCACGCACTTGAGCGCTGCAGGGGCAGGCCCCATGTGGCTCCCCCGCCTACTGGCGCCCCCATCTGTCAATGCTGCCACTACGCGCTAAGCCTGGTCTCACAGGCATCCAACAGACCAACTTGCCATAGTACTTCGTAGTAGTACTATTTTTACTTGTTTGCACTGTGGGCGTGCAAGAGCCCATGCCATGCATGCCAGCACGCTTGTGACGATGGCACATGCCCGGCAGCGTATACACACAAACTCACAACTTGAAACAACCAATAGAAATATGTACTGTTAGCAGGCAGGCCTGAGCCGCCGGCAGGCTAGGGCTCGACGTGCCAGGGCAGGTCGTCCACCATTGTAGCAAGGTTGCAGCAATTGTGATTAGAGGATTCATGTTGATGGGTTGTTTTCTTTAGAGGTCTGGCGGGTCGTGCAGTGCACAGCTGCACATGCGCGGCACACTGGACGCAGCTCCACCGACACACATCCAACATCGGTGGGAGGTGGCTGCCGAATGCTGCCGCAGGCAACGGTGTGCTCATGCAGCACTAGGCCCATTGTGCGTGCGCATGCCGGCGCCAGGCCGCCAATTGACTGCGCATTGCCCAGCGAGAACGACAGCAAGGTGGCGCGCGCGCGAGCTACCTCCGGCACACAGGAGAGGCTCGCGCAGCAGCCTTTTTGCCAGAGTGCCACTTAGGCGGTCGTGTACAAGGATGTCATGGCCTTTCGCTCATGCCGTTTGGCAGAAGCGTGCACGCCGGGTGCCGCCCCGGGAACCGCGTGCAAAGGCTACAGCAGACCAGTGCGCGCTCCACACCCAAGGACTTTAGTGCTGCGCACGCACGGGCGTGGGGGCCGCGGAGCGACTCCGCCCGAGGGGAATATTTGGGACGCGAAAATGCACAAGTTTCGCGCCAGATAAGTTTCAAGCATTCTAAAGCATGTGCTTTGTTGCACTGCCAGAGTGTCAGCACACAGTGCCATGTGTGCGTGTCACACAAGCTAGGTTCTGCTGGGTTGCCTACATTCTGTGCAACATGTAGCCTGCTGGTGGTGCATGTCTGTTATCAGAATGGAGTTGAAGGCCCTGCACCCTCCCTAAACACAGCAGCACACCAGACTAAACACACTTGGGCTGTAGCAGGAACAAAACAACCAGTTCTGTTTGTTGCCTGCTAGCAGGAAGCGAGCGCGCACCTGCACAGCTCCACGCGCTTGGGGAGCAAAACACCGAGCCCCAGACCCTTGAGAGCTGCCAGGGGCACCATCAGGCAGCTGCTCCGGGTCAGATTACACCGTAGTACCTCCACACCAGCCCACCAGCCAGCTCTGCAGCCGTCCGTGCGTGTGTGTTGTGATCTGCGCGCCGCGATTTGGGAGAGCGAGGTGCACTGTCGCGTGCGGCAACCTGCTGTGTGCGCACAGCACAAGCCCGGCAGCCTCCACGAAGCTGAAGCTGCAGGGGACAGGCCGGCATGAGTGGTAGGTGTGTGTATAGCGCGCGCCAGTGGCGGCCTTCAGCCGTCTGAAATCAGCCGCTGAGCAGCGCCAAACGCGACGTGGCTCCTCCAAGTTCCCTTCACAAACGTGAACAGTTTCACTCCGGGTCCAGGAGAGTTGCTGAAACACACGGTTGCACCATTCCAAAGCGTGGAGGTCGCCATGGCGCACGGGTGGCGCGCAGGCGGTGGCTGCAGGTGGCGATGGCATGCTCCCATGTGGCTCTGCTGCTGCTGGCAGTGCCCATTCAAGTGTCCTTTCACTACAGGCACCACCCCTCCCCTCCGCCTGTTGAGTGGACCGGAACATAGCTTCTCTCGCTGCAGCGCCAGCCAGCAACGGTTGCTTGTGCCCTACAGCAGCCTGGCGGCCTGGCGGACGCAGTGGCGGTGCTGTGCTAGCCTGCAGCAGTTTATGAGGTGGTGCATTGTGGCGGTACACCATTCAACCTTGCGCCTAGTGAGGCTTCCGCGCCGATGGCACGCCAGGGAGGCTGCAGCGGCAGCTCCACACCAGCAGCAGACCTGTGTGCCTGCTGTGAGCGCAGAGGCATGGTGGCGGCAGCAACGGCAGTGGAGCTGCGGCGACATCACGGCGGCAAAGCAGCAGGCACGCCAAGTTCAACCAGGTGAGGACTGTTTCTCGTTCCTAAGAAAAGCGTCACCAATCGCGCGACGGGTATGCATTTGCACCACGTGGCGACCAACATAAACTCTAACCAGCGCGAGGACGCGGCGCACGGGCATTCAGAGAGAGAGGTAGCAGTCGGAGCACTCAGCAGCGGCGCTCGTGGGTGTCAACATGCTGTTTTACTCGACGGCCGGTAGTCTGGTAACGCGGGGGAGCTAAACAGGCGAAGATCGCATAAAGTCGCAGGCGCGGTGAGTGAAACTTGGACCAGGTGGTCACGTGTGCGGAGATTTGGGGGTGGAAGAGAACGGCACCTCACCAGGGGCGGCGCGCGCGAGGTGGGTGGCCCTGGCTGGCGCCTGTATGAGCGCCGCTCCTCCCCTGCTGCCCCTCCCTGCATGCCTGCCACGTGCCCCCCCCCCCTCGCTTCTCCGCTTCCGGATCCTGGAATTAAAAAGACGGCACGCAGCGGTGCGTCCCCGTTCCTGGGCGCCTCGACGGCCGCCGTAGGCGGCACCGCGCAGGAGGCCAGGCGGCACCATTAGCGACCCCAGCGAGCTAGAAGCACGTCTGAACGCCCTCTTTGGTCTGAGGGGCGGCGGTACCCTCGACAACTTGCTGGGTGCAGCACGGTTCCGAGCCTGTTTGTGCATTGAACCGGGTCGCTCGGCAGCCAGCCCACTGGGCATGCCGAGAGGTTCCAGGCCCAGGCCGAGGCCCCCACTGCCTGGGGGGTGCGACCAGTAGCTGGGGTGAGCCATAGCAGTGCTCTCAGGACCCTCCTGAACCTCAGTAGGGCCCCCACAAAGTCTCAGGCCTCCCCACATCGGTCTTTTTTCCTTGTCAACTGGAAGTGGTCGTGTTTTGCGCACCTGCTGCGCATTGGCAAGTGCATACAGCAGTTCAGCACCCACAACATCACACACGCCTCTCTCCATCCCAACCTCAGCTTCAGGCATGGTGCTAACAGCAACCTACTGCATGCCTTTGCCGCTTTTGCTGTGTTGAACTTCTCCCCAGGCAACACAAGCTGCTCAGCAGAACGTGCTGCTACCTCCACAGCGGCAGCACCACACGTCAAGGCGTACCTAAGGAAGCTTCGTACAATCAAGACAAGACAAGATGTGCGACATTATCATGCTCGCACTGGTTGCGCTGCAGTTGCTGGTGGCGGTGGGGGCCGCCAGCACTGCGCCCATGTTTGGTACGTACACAGAACGTGTGCTCAGCGCAACTGGCAGTTCTGCAACAGTAGACTGGAAGCTGCCTCGCCGGCAGCACTCCGTCTGCTCACTCATGCATTGTCATGCGCTGCAGTGGACTTGCATTTATCTGTGCACTAATAACTGAGTGTGAGATGCTTACTAGAGGCAGGAGAAATGCAGTTTTTCGACCCTGGCGTGTCCTCCCCTGACCTCCCAATCTCTCCTGCGTGCCGCCCCCGGTGTTGTACTTTGACTTGCAGTGGTGCCAGTGCAGCCCGTGTGTGCACACACTTTTATCTATGACGACATCTGCGGGTACGACCAGACCAAGTGCTGCAGGTGAACAAGCACTTGTGTGTGTGGTATTAGGCCGCTTGTCCAGCCAGCTTCTGCGTGCGCATGTCTGTGAGCATACGTTCCCGCACCAGCGCCTCACACACGCTTGGTGCATGGGGTGCATGGCGTGCACCTGATGATGCTGGGCTGCTGCTGAGCACTTCAGCCCATACGGCCACACACACGCGCGCAGCATGCTCTGGCTTGCATGCAGTGCCTAATAGCAACAGTTGGTGTACACTGTGCGAGGTGCCCCAGGGCATGCACACGTCGACACCGCCATACCCACTCGCGACGTCACCAGTTTCAAGAAGTGCGTCACATGCGCCCCCTTGCCCCGCGCTCCTACGCCACCGCTGCCGCTGCCCGCCCTTCAGCATGCTAAGTGGCGATGACATGGACATCACCGAGTTTATGTCAACCAAGCCGGGCGCGAGATTTTCGTTCTGGTGTGGCCAGCGGACGTTTCAAGAGTGCGCGTGCCAGGATGCGCAGGTGCGGGTGCGAGACAGGAACTGTGTGCTGATATGCACTGATGTACGCGTGGGGATGCCATCATGTTTTGCTTGTTATACTGCATGTACTGAAATTATGTGTGAAACACGAACATGTTCATGAACACATACCTCTGTGCTGTTGTCGACAGTGCGCTCTTAGCCCGAGGGTGCAGAGAGGATGGATGGCGCGTTGGTGCACGGGCACGCGCACATGGGTTAAAAGCAGGTGTCGCCGGTAGTCACTGTTGCTAGCTGGCCTTGAACTCACCGTCTTTGCTAGCTTGCGTCCTTCTGCTCCACTATGCGCGCATGATGGCTATGCATTGCACGCCAGGTACGCACCAGAGCATGCCATTCTGTTAAACCAACCCGGTAGCCAAGCAGCTCGTTATATGGCTCCACAGTGCAGTGGTGCTTACCTGAAGTGACAGCGGTGTGTCGTGTAGTGCTGAGCCACAGCTGGGGCACAGAACTGCGCCCAAACCCTCCTAGTGGCTTCCCGCACTGTTGCGGGGGCGCAGTTTAATGATTGCCAGCTGCCCGTTCACGCACGGGCAGCGCCAGTGCTTTTGTGCACACTCACATATGCCATGTACCTGATGTACAGGCCTGTTGATGCGTTTGATAATTATGGTTGTCATCAAATCAACAACAATGATATACCGCGAAGTACTATGTATACGGTACAAAGGAGAACAGAGACGGGACCCCGCCCGGGGGCACTAGCGACACCTCGTTGTGGCAGCCCCGTCCACTTGACCTTGCAGCAGCAGAAACCGGTGGCACCAGTACAGTGCCCAGCTGGTACAACCGCTGCCGCGGTGCTGCATGGCTTTGAAGTGCATGTGCCGCTGCTTGCCGGGCTGACACAGGTCTGCCCGCACGTGGTATGGGGGGACGTCGTCATGGGCGGTGAGCCCGCACTCGACGCAGAGGAGCCAGAGACCAGGTGCGTCATACTTTAAAGTACTGGTACTGTAGTATTATGCGTTTGTGGGCCACCGTGCTCGTGCGTGGGTCGCCGCGGTGTGTGAAGCACTCACTGCTGCTCGCGTGTGTTTTGCCAGGCACGGGCACAATGCACTGAAGTTGAAGTTGGACTTGCAGTTGATACATTTGAAGTTGTGGTTGAATTTGTGGGGAGTTGAAGTTGTAGTTGAAGTCGGTCCAGTTTGTTTCAGCACGCCGCCGCGACCAAACGTGCTCAGCAGCGCCAGGCACTGCCTCCTCACACGTTGTGCGCGGTCACGCAGCTATGAAAGGTGCCCTCTCCCGCCCATGCTGCATCACTCACGCGCCGTCACCCGCACCCGCCGCTGCTGCTGCTGTCGGGCAGCCGCGGCTGCTGCCGTCTGCTGCCCGCCAGCAGCAGCAACAGCACCGCCGCCACGGGTGCACACAAGGCTGAGCAGGCGTCAGAGACACGTAAGAAGGGCAAGGGGAACTGGCTCGGCCGCATCCGGGGCCACATCCGGGGCTTTTTCGGGTGAGAGCTCCTCATTGGTTGCGCAATATTCGGCAGCAAGGGCTTACCCTTACAGCGAAAGAACCCTAAAAAGTTGCTAAGCCCAGATACTGCCGTGGCTGGGGCAAACTGCCACCCCGAAGCGTGGGGTGATTTTCCCGTCGACGACAGTGAGGTGTGCGCCAATGTAGTACTGAGAAGCGGTATACAATACTTCAAAAGTATGTATACAGTATACGTATACACTGTACTCTTATTAAACTCCGCTTAGGGCGCGGAAAGCCCTTTGCACACGGTGCGTGTGACCAGGAAATCAGAC
>JAULBY010013969.1:0-22144 GCA_032358315.1 Ophiocytium majus | reverse complement strand
TTGAAGTTGGAGGCGGCGCGCTGTCGGTCGTGGATGCACGGTGAGTGGCTACCTACCGTAGGTGTTGAATTAAGTTGGCACCGGCAACGCCAACGCCGCCGCCGCCGCCACCGGTGCCAGGGACACCCCGCCTGCCGCCGCCGCCACCGCTGCCGCTGACTCCACCGCTGACACTGCCGCTGCAGCTGCCGCCACCGCCCCCACCCGCGATGGTGACGCCACCACTGCCGCCGCTGCCGCTGCCGCCGGCACTGGCGCCCTCCCAGCCTTCGCCACCGTGGGTGGTGCCATGGCCGCTGCCTCCGCCGCCGCTGCCGCCGCCACCGCCGCCGAAGTCGGCTCCGCCGCTGCCGCCGCGGGGGCTGGTGTGGCTGGCGCCGGCGCCGCCCCAGCTGTGGGCGGTTGTGGCGGTGCGCGCGCGTCTGATGTGGGTGGCGGGGGGGATGCTGCTGGCGATGGCGCGGGTGACGGTGTTGAAGTTGGAGGCGGCGGCGCAGAGTGGGAGGCGGCACTGTCGGTGGTGGAACGGATGCGCACGCGGTGAGTGGCTACCTACCGCGGGTATCAGAGTAAGTTGAAGTTGCAGTTGAAGTTGGAGGCGGCGCGCTGTCGGTCGTGGATGCACGGTGAGTGGCTACCTACCGTAGGTGTTGAATTAAGTTGAAGTTGGACTTGAAGTTGGGGTGGGAGGTGGCGCCGTCGGTCGTGGAGCGGATGCGCGCTAGAGTTGGAACCGCGAAGCAATAGTTGGTTAGCGCGGTATGTGGCTCAGATCGCGTTAGTTTACGGTATTTGTGTAGGCCAACAGTTAGCTATCACGGTATACCGCCAACTAAAAATACCGCGTTATTTCACGGTATTTTTTTCACGGTACCAACTTTAATGCGCGTGCGGTGAGTGGGGGGAGGGGCGTGGCTGCCTGCCGCAGGTACTGAAGTAAATTGAAGTTGGAATTGAATTTGAAGCTGGAGTGGGAGGTGGCGCTGTCGGTTGTGGAGCGGATGCGCGAGCGGTAAGTGAGGAAGCGGCGTGGCTGCCTGCCGCAGGTGTCATCGTGAGTTGAAGTTGTACGTGAAGTTGAGTTGGTGGCGCTGTCGGTCGTGGGTCACGTGCGTACGCAGTGAGTGGGGGAGCGGCGTGGCTACCTGCCACAGGTATCGTTATGTGTGGAAGTTGGAGTCGAAGTTGCTGTTGAAGATGTAGTTGAAGTTGTAGTTGAAGATGGCGACGGCGCTGTCAGTCCTGGAGCGGATGCGCGCGCGGTGAGTGGGGAAGCGGGTTGGCCGCGTAATCAGTCCAGCGCGTGCAGGTGTGCTGATGGTGATTGTTGAAGTTCGTTGTTGATGTTGTACTGCAAAGTATGTTGAACTTTTTGGTACTTTGCCCGCGTGTGTCCCCAAGCACCGACCGTCTCTGATACCGGGCGGTTGTTGTATGTGTGTGTGTGGGGGGTATACTGCACGCTTAAAAGTATGAAAAAACTATACAGTTCACTGTAGTACTTGAAAATCCAGATACTGCCGTGGCTGGGGCAAATTGCCAGGCCGAAGCCGGTGGGGTGATGTGCCAACCTGGTCAGGCACCAGATAGCCCCCACATTTACACGCCGGTCAGTGTCCTTGAGGGGTAGGGATGATGCAGAGTATGCCATAGTACATACTTCTACTGCTGAGGTTTGTGATGGGTTCACGGCGTGTAAGGTATTTTATACGTTACACAAAAAAGGGCGTACTTCTACGCTACGCCCCAAAACGCAATGTACGGCGTATTTGCCGTATAAATACGTTCATCTGTATATGTTATACGGCGTATTTACATCGGTTATACGGCGTGTAATGCGAAAGTTACACGCTGTGACCCACCACTAACTGAGGTAGAATCATGTTGGTAATGGACGCCCAGAAACGCAATACACGGTGTATATGCCACACACATACACCTACACTTCTCCAGTAAAAAATCACTTTTGAGTACGCAGTGCTACGACTACTAGTAGTATGAATACATCAGTGCACCGCATTACCCACGTTTCCCAGCAATTCATCATTGTTTTGTCCTATTTTGTGCCCCACGCAGGGGCATCGAGCCGGACCTCTCCACCTGCAACGCGGCCCTCTTGTATATATTATATACATAGTAGTATATAATATCTCTAGTCAACCCTACTTCTGAAGTGCGTAGTGCTACTGGTAGTATGAACACTACAAGTAGTACGTCAGTGCGCCGCATACCCACGTCTCCCAGCAAATCATCATCAGTTTGTCCCATTTTGTCCCCCGCGCAGACGCATCGAGCCGGACATGTCGGCCCTTTCCGCGTGCCCACAAATGCAAACACACAAAAGCACTACCAGCAGCAGTCTAAATGCATCTGTGCATTCATATACCACCAGTAGTACATTTGACGGCGATTAATCGCCTTTTTTGCCCCCCCGCAGCGGCATCGAGCCGGACCTGTCCACCTGCAACGCCGCTCCTCTGTACTTCTCCAGTAAATACTACTAGTAGTGCTTCCAGTATGTACTACAGTAAATATGCTTCCAGTCAATACTACCCTACGGTACTTCTGAAGTACTACTAGTATATACTGGAGAAGTATGAGAGGGCCGCGTTGACGGTGGTGAGGTTGGTTTCGATGCCCCTGCGCAGGGGGGGGGGAATGGTGAAGTGATGATGAACTCTCATGTGGATATGCAATGCGGTGCACTGATGTATTCGTGCTACTGCTAGTGGTGCTGCCACGTACTTCAGAAGTACTGCGTAGTACTGTATTACTTCTGCTAGTAGTATTGAACAACTCATCATCATTCTGTCACATTTTTTCCCCCGCGCAGGGGCATCGAGGCGGACCTCTCCACCGTCAACGCGGCCCTTTTCGCGTGCGCGGCGTGCGGCGTGCTGCCCGTCGAACCGCTGCGCCAGCTGCTGAACACAAACTTCAACAAAAAGTTCAACATTGCACGCGCGCTCGCGGCCCTGCGCCAGGCGGGGCGTGGCGCGTGGGTGGCGCGTCTGCTCAGCAGCGAGCTGGGCGCGCTGGTGGACTTCAATGTTGAAGTTGTAGTTGAAGTTAAAGCGGGCGGCGGCGACGGCGGCGGCGGCGCCGTGCGGCGGCAGCAGCTGGAGCCAGGGGAAGGGGGCGAGTGCGGCGGCGGCGTTGATGCTGCCACGGGCGGCAGAGGCGGCGGCGACGGCGATGCTGTGCGGCGGTGGCTGTTTGAGCCAGGGGAAGGGGGCGAGCGTGGCGGCGACGTTGACGCTGCCACGGGCGGCGGCAGCGGCGGCGACGGCGGAGGCGGCACTCGGGGGCCGGGGTTGGCTTCGGCTGTGCGGGAGGTTGGTGAGCGGGGCCAGGATGCACTGGCGACGTACAGGGCAGACATGGAGGAGTGCACCGTCAAGGGCAAGGCGAGTCTCTTGTGGGGGGGTGCAAAAGTATACTTCGAGAGGTATTTCCGAGTACATACATGTACAGTACTGTACAGAAGTATATTTTATCTGCGTGTTTTTCATCATACTACTGTAGTATGTGTTAATAAATTTACCGATACTTCAGAAGTACCATACCATATACTTCAAGTATACAATAATGGTGAGGAAGGGGGGGATGCACTGGCGGCGTACCGGGCAGACATGGAGGAGCTCACCGGCAAGGGCTAGGTGGGTCTAATGTAAAAGAAACCTAAAAGGTTGCTAATCCCCGATACCGGTGGTTTGTAGTATTTGTTCATTTATACCAAGGTAGGTACTTCAAAAGTATAATGCTACCCACGATAGAATAGCACTTACAAGCACGTTCTGCTGCCGTCGCAGCACGATAACAGGGCATGGCGGCAGCCTCAGTGGCGCTGAGCAGCTGTGGTGCCAGCGCCAAGCCAGCGGTTTGCACTCCATCTCTTACACTGCCTGTGGTACCACGATGTTGAAGTTTTTAGTATGATTTTGAAGTATGATGTTGAAGTTAGGCATCACATGTGCCCGCTCACTTGCATATGCTGGCCTTCGGTGCTGCCTCCCCCGTCCCGCCGCTTTCGCCGCTGCTGCTGGTGCCGCTGCTGCCGCCACCGCTGCTGCAACTGCTGCTGCCGGCTGCTGCTGCCACCGCCGCTATGGCTGCTGGTGCTGCCGCTTCCGCCACCGCTGCCGCCACCGCTGCTGGCACTGCTGCTGCTGCTGCTGCTGCCGCCGCCGCCGCTGTTGCACTGCTCCTGCCGGCTGCTGAGGCCGCCTCTGCTGATGCGGCGCTGCTCCTGCTGTTGTGTCCACCTATGGGTGCTGCAGTGGCACCGCGCGCTGCGCCTGCTTGAAGCCGTGGAGGCTGAGGGGCTGAAACCAGATGCCGCTCTGTACTCCGCTGCCATGAGGGCATTCGCGCGCAGAGGCAACCTGGAGGGTGTGCTCAAGCTGTATTATGGCATGGAGGCG
Organism: Ophiocytium majus; assembly: GCA_032358315.1. Lineage (NCBI taxonomy): Eukaryota > Xanthophyceae > Mischococcales > Ophiocytiaceae > Ophiocytium > Ophiocytium majus. Next base: position 17,720 of record JAULBY010013969.1, on the reverse strand, counting down.
AAGGTGAACTTCAATGGACAAGTTGAAGTTGACTTTGGACTTGAAGTTCAAAGCAGTACATACCGGTATATACATGTACACATATGCATATGTACTTTAAGGCCAACTCGAAGTTGGCTTATGGACTTGAACTTCGCTGTACCATATAGAGACATGTGCACATACCAGAAGTATATGTGCACCGGTTGCCATAAGCAGCGCGCAGAGCGCACTTGCGCTGCATCGTGACATGGCGCAGAAGGTGCACTTTTTTTGTGACCATGTTGAAGTTGGGATTTGGACTTGAAGTTCAAGGCAGTAACAGTAGACGCCTCTGGCATGAAGTTCAAGGTTGGCTTTGCGGTCATGTTGATGTTGGCTCCCACACCTGAAGTTCGGGCCAGATATGCTGAAGTAAGTGTACACTGCATGGTACAGTGGTATCTGTGTCGTTATGTTTTGGCGCAACCCCACTCAGCTGCATAGGAGACGTTGTGACTCGCGCACCGGCAGCAGCAGCACTTGCGGCAGCATCAGCACCCCCGTTGCCTGCGTTTCCCTTCAGCTTCAGCAACTGCAACTGTTCCATATCTCAACGCACACCAGCGTGTGAGCTTCAACTTCTCAACTTCAACTGTTGTGCAGCGCGTGCACCGCCAAGGATTATGCGCTGCTGGCGGCCGTCCGCACACATTTTTCTTACTGCTACTTTCCAACTTCAACTTTTCCTCACCTTACCAACTTCAACTGTTGCCCTCGGCATCGCCAAGGATGCGCAGGTGGTCCTAGCGGTGATGCGCGCGCGTGGTTGCCACCTAAGCTTATCAACCTCAACTTTTCCCCACCTTATCAACTTCAGCTGTTGCACTGGGCGTGTGGCCAAGGATGCCCAGGTGGTCCTGGCGGTGACACCCGCTTATTTTTACTTCAGGTTATCAACTACACCTGCCCTCATGTCTGTACGACTAACACACAAACTTGAACTTTCTCCCACCGTACCAACTTCAACTGTTGCACAGGGCGTGCCCAAGGACATGCAGGTTTTACCTCAACGTATCAATTTCAACTTCTTCCCTGTTGTCAACTTCAACTGTTGCACAGGGCGTGCCCAAGGATGCCCAGGTGGTCCTGGCGGCGACACCCGCTTTTTTTTACTTCAGGTTATCTACTACACCTTCCCTCATGTCTGTACGACTAACACATAAACTTTAGCTTTCTCCCACCTTACCAACTTCAACTGTTGCACAGGGCGTGCCCATGGACATGCAGGTTTTACTTCAACGTATCAATTTCAACTTCTCCCCTCTTGTCAACTTCAACTGTTGCGCAGGGTGTGCCCAAGGATGCGCAGGTGATAGTGGCGGTGATGCGTGTTTTTTTTCTACTTAAGGTTATCAGCTACACCTTCCTCATGTCTCTACAGTACGACTAACACACAAATTTCAACTTGCTCCGACCTAATCAGCTTCAAGTGTTGCGCAGGGCTTTAGCTTACTTCCACTTGTCAACTTCAACTTTCTCCCACCTTGTCAACTTCAACTGTTGCGCAGGGCGTGCCCAAGGACGCGCAGGTGATACTAGCGGCGCTGCGCGCGTGTGCGGCGGCCGGGGACGCCACGCGCGCCAAGCGGCTGCTGTCCGATTTGCGAAAACTTCAAGTTGAAGTTGAAGTTAAAGTTGCTGCGCACGACTGCGTCATCCACGCACACGCCATGAAGGGCGAGGTGCGCGGCGCGCTGCGGTGGCTGCACGAGGGCATGCGCAAGAGGTGGGTGACAGTCCAAGCCGTACTGAACACAAGTAGTCATATACCACACGTGAAAGAGACCTAAAAGGCTGCTAAGCCCAGATACTGCCGTGGCTGGGGCCGAATGCCAGGCCGAAGCCTGTGGGGTGATTTGTCCACCTGGCGAAATGCACCAGACAGCCCCCACACCTACACGCGCCAGTCAGTGTCCTTGAGGGCTAGGGATGTGTAATATCGTAATATCACCTCCAAAGTCAACCATGGTTTTATGTATATATGTAGAAGTGGGGGTTGCTAGGCCACAGCGAGCAGACTTAAGTGGTGCTGCACCTTCAACTTCAAATTCGGGTGACGATGGTAGGTCCCTTGATTGATGTGACAGCTATACACGCGCTCCCCCCCTGAAAGTGGTTCCAGCGCTTGCACTGCAGTAATTTGCTACTACTTCCTTGTCCTTCAGAAGTATGTACTAAGTAGCATTTATTTATGTAGGGAACCCAGGGCCAATCCAGCTCTGCCTACTCCACTGAGGGCTGACTCAAATGGTGCTGCTTCCTCAACTACATTTTCAACTGCAACACCAACTTCAACTTGAACTTGAACTGCCGCAGGTGGGACTACATATTCAGCTACATCAAGAAGATGCAGTCTCGCCGCATGTGCCTCACGCCGGACCGCAAGCACATCACCATGACCACCCCCTTCATGAAGGCGTACGTGGACCTGCTGGTGAGCACATGAAACCTATACAAAAAACAATATACTAGAAATACTTCTAGTACTTCGGAAGTGTATATGAAGTATTTGTGTATTGAGCTAGTGAGCGCTTACGCCGCACACGAAACCTGTACACAGACAACAGTTGGAGAGTGGTGCAGCACGCGCACGCGAAACTTCACACAGCCAGTAGTAGTGAACGCTGCAGTGTGCACATGCTACGTGTTTGTTTTATACCTCAAGAGGTACTACACAGTACGGTGTACCTGTAACACGTGCGTATACTGTCCGTAGTCAGTGAGCGCTGGTGAGCGCACACACGATGCCTGTACACGAACAACAGCTAGTGAGCGCTGCACTATGCGCACATGGAACCGGTACACAAACAACAGTAAGCGAGTTCCTCAGTAGAGCAGCGCCACCCGTTGACCACATACCTCGGGAAGGCGTGTGTGGACCTGCCAGGGACTGTGCACATGAACCACACACAACAAACGTTAGTCACAGCTGCTGACGCAGTACGGCGCCAAGAGGGCTGCCATGATAGCCTGAGTACCCCGTTATTAGGCTTAATTACACTTTTTTTTCACTACCGCCACAAGTGCGCTCGCTGGCCCCCGGCGCGCATGTCTCAGGAGTGGTTTCTGGGCCATACCCATGAATTTGTTCTTGTAAGTGAAATCACCAAATCCATTCATGAACATCGGCAGTTTCTTGCACACCGTCCCCACAGACCTGTGCACACCTGCCGCGAGCGCAGCGCGCACGTCTCGGCGAGTGGTGTTTTGTTCTCACCCATGAATTCACTCTCATCAGTGAGTTCACCACATTCATTCATGGCCACATTCATTCATGATCACTGACAATTCGCTTCTCACCATTTTCAGGTGCACACCTGCCACAAGCGCGGCGCGCATGCCATGGGAGGCATGGCGGCACAGATCCCCGTGAAGAACGACGCTAAGAAGCAGGAGGAGGCAATGAAGCAGGTCCGCCAGGACAAGGTGAGAAGGAGCATTTCCTAGGAAAAGTGCATATTTTTTCATTATGGCAAAAAAAATTATAATATTAAACCATTTTAGTAAGCCGAGTAAACCTGTGTATTTTTCTTGTCAAGATTTATATTATTTTAATTCCCATTTAGGTCTTTGGCCAACGCAAGATGATGCAGTGCTGTGATTGGCTGTACATTTAATTGGCGAAGAACGACGCTAAGAAGCAGGAGGAGTCAATGAAGCAGGTCCGCCAGGACATCGTGAGACAGAGCATTCCTTTTGGCCAACGCAAGATGATGCAGCGCGAGTGATTGGCTACACATTTAATTGGTGAAGAACGACGCTAAGAAGCAGGAGGAGGCAATGAAGCAGGTCCGCCAGGCCAAGGTGAAACAGAGCGTTCCTATTGGCTCAGACAAGATGATCAAGCGCTGTGATTGGCTAGAGGTTGAATTGGTGGGGGACGACGCTAAGAAGCAGGAGGAGGCCATGAAGGAGGTCCGCCAGGACAAGGTGAGACAGAGCATTCTTATTGGCCAACGCAAGATGATGGAGCGCTGTGATTGGCTAAAGGGCTTACCTGGGGATAAATGATTTTGCGGAGCCATTAAACAGGTCTGCCAGGACAAGGCGAGAGAAAGCGTTCCTATTGGCCGACGCAAGATGATGCATGCATACGGTGTGTGATGGAATGTGTACGTCCGTCGTGACCCACCACCATCTCTGAGCACCGCTGCTGCCGCTGTTCAAACCGCCCTCCCAACTGCTGAGCAGCTGCGCAATGTGCTGGCCGGCCACGATGGTCACACACACACACACCATGCTCAGGCGTGCACACGTTCAACCCACCAGTTCTGCCGCACTTTCTGCCGCCTTTTGAAACGCCCTCCCACTTGCTGAGCAGCTGGGCGAGGTGGTGGCCGGCCACGAGGGTCATACTTCTATACATACTACTAGTAGTGTACTGTTTGTGTGCATGCTACAGGTACGGTATACGGTGTGTAACGTGTGTGAAATTTTGATTCGCGGCGCCCCTATCACTCACTCTGAGCGCGCCGGTGCTGCCGCCCTTCAAACTGCCATCCCAACTGCTGAGCAGCTGCGCGAGGTGCTGGCCGGCCACGACGGCACGTGGGTGGCGCACCCCGCCCTCGTTGAGATCGCGCTCGAGGTCTTCAACCAGCACATGCCCCAGCCCAACCAGATTGACAGGGTGAGCCAGTGGCGCCGCATCACCACCCACGGGCCATTGTAGCCGGTGTGATGGGTCGGGGCATAAAAGGCATCAAACGTGTTATACGGAATGCGGAAAATTGCTACGCCCAAAAGCGCCGTGTACGGTGTGCATGCCTTATGAACACTTTGTGAAGAAGTGCATTTGTACCCGGTATGATGATAAATGTGTTATACACCATTCTACGACAGGGTGAGCCGGCGACGCCGCCTCGCCGCCCCACGTGCCACGTAACCTATCACTGCTCCCAATGCTTGTTATGAAATTTCTGAGCAACCGAAACCGCGTGATGCCAGCCATGTGTCCGCTGCCACCTCGCCACACACAGCCACATCTGCCTATGAATAATTATCGGGTGGGTTTTCTCGGTGGGTTTTGCGTTGCAGTTTCGGTTGCTGGTAGGCCCAAATCCCTCGCTGCTAGGCTTGGGCCCACCAGCCCACAACCTTGGTCGCCTGTGTTACCATTTTCCACTATGCTTTAACACACTAATACCCAGCTAGATAAACAGGCTTCATGCGTGAGGTCACAGGACTTGAGCTATAATCTGGGCTCGAACAACTACCACTAGCATACATAGGAATGGCCTGGGCACACCACAGCGGGCGCCCTCACTTTGAACTGTGCACTGCGGGTTTCCCAATCCCCTGCTAAACACAGCAGCAGTGCATGCGTGAAAGAAGCTCACAGAGCACACAGCAACAGAGGCACGCCAGCAGTTCGTGCTGCGCCCACCGTACGCAGCAAAGAAGCGAGCAACCTCTGGGGCTCCAACGTTCGGAGCCTGCACAGAGAACCGCATGTGGCGCGTGCTCCGCTCCCCTCTCTTGTGTTTTTTGACCCGGACACGTCCTGCAAAAACACCCACTATGCGCTGCTGGTTCCCACTCCCCAGCTCACAACAGCAGCAGTGCATGCATGGCAGCTGACGCCGCCGCTGCCGCCGCCGCCGCTGCCGCCGCCCGCCAGGTGCCTGCCTGCTCGGTGACCGCCAATGACCTGCTGGCGGTGCCCACGTGCGGCACCATCACCACCGCTGGACTCATGGAGAACATTGATGTCTGCCTCGAGGTGAGGCGCCAGTGCCCGTCACCAGGCGTGGAGGCTGCACATGTGCACAGAAGCAGCATGTTTTGCGCGCCCTAAGCGGAGTTTTGTTAATAAAAGCTCATTCAAAGGTAATTCAAACAACGACCTGTTGGCGGTGCCCGCGTGCGGCACCATCACCACCGCGGGACTCATGGAGAACATCGATTGTCTGCCTCGAGGTGAGGCGCCAGTGCCCCAGCAGGGGACGCGGTAGCTGCATGTGTACACACAAATATGATACCTATATGTATATTATATACTACTGTAGTACAATATATATGAACCTATACCACATATACATATATCATCCATGTACATGTTTCCCAGCAGGGAGGCGGTGGCTGCGCATGTGTACAAAAAAAATCGAGACCTGCCCCCTCCCCCACACACCCTGACACTGCCTCCCCCCACCCCTCTGTCCTGCTCTGCAGTTCGCACTCCGTAACTTCAGCGTCAACTGCAATGTACTTCTGATGTATAGTGGTGGCACGAACTTGCGCGTGCACTGTTGTTATTTACAACACCTTGTGAGGTAGGTGTTAAGGCGCAAAGTGGTGTGCTGACTGCCCCCCCCCCCACACACACCCGTTATGCACGGCTCTGGTGTTTCTTTCCGCCGCGCAGTACTGCGGGGCCTTCCTCAGGGGAGTGGGCTGCATCCCCCTGCACCACAAGGTGCGTCAATATGATGAAACGCGTGTGTGTATGCCGCACATTGCTGCCACGCTTCGCATGTTATGTGGTAAGGTACTTGAAGTATATATTTCAGAAGTGATAAACATCCCCCTGCACCACAAGGTGCGGACCGGATAAAATGCATGCGTCATGCCACGCATCGCTGCCATGCTTCGCATGCCTGTTGTGCTACCTATCGCCTGGCCCAACTGCCGGCTGCGCAGCACACAGCAGCGGTGGGCATCAAACATCCTACAGATTTCAAGTAAGATACAGAACGCGTACTTCGAAGTACATGCTACGTCTGAAGTATACAGTGCACTCACGACCTAGTTCAGGGTAGTGTCACCCCCCCAGCCCCCGCACTAAAGCCAGAGCCGCACCAAATCAAATGGCAATTTGTGTATCATTAGTGTAGCAACCATGTGGTCAGTAACTGGCCTTCAGACCCCGCACTGAACCGCACATCGCACTAAATTAAAGCGCACCAAATTGCGAGTGCACTGTACATGTACTTCGAAGTATACCGCTATATAGTGTACTAAAGCCATCGAATTGCGAGTGCACTGTACATGGTACTTCAAGTATACTGCTGTATAGTGTACATATGTAAGCTAAGGCCTACTTCAAGTTTGTGTGACAGACGTGCGCACATTATGACATGTGTCACCTCGTGCGGCGGCATCAGCCACCATACCCGGAGTGTGGCCGCCAGTTCTTGCTGTGAACTGTGCTCGGCAGCTCTCCCTGTGTGCATGTACACAGGTGCTCAGCAGAACCTCTGCCGTGCTTGTTCTGTGCGCCTGCGCAGATGGAAGACGCGGCCACCGCGGAAATTTCCAGGGTGCAGGTGCGTGTGGCGCCACGAGTACTGATTGGGCACAGCGTGTCGAATCTTCATCATATGCTGCATAACATATGAAAACTCATCTAGGAGCGATGAACTCTAGGTCTCCCCACCGGTAGGGGCCGTCACCCTGGGCGGACCATATGTGTACAAGTGAGTTTGCTGCTGCCACGGTGCCTGCACCTTACACTCGGACGCTCCACACTCTATGATGGAAGCCGCGCTTCGGTAGGTGCGAGACTTGACTGCCCTAGTAGGCGCAAGTCTTCGCTTTGTTCACCCCCTTTGCACGGGTCCGCCCAGGGTGACGGCCCCTACCGGTGGAGATACCTAGAGTTCATCGCTCCTAGATTGAGTTTTCATATGTGTACACACACTAACGCTCCTAGATGAGTTTTCATACTAGAGTAGTATGTGGCATGCGTGCAGTATACCCAGTACTTCAAGTACCATATGTGTCACAGGCTAACTCGCAGCGAGTTAGACTCGCCATCACATGCCGCAGAACATACATGTATATGTGTATATGGCATACGGAGCAGGGGCAGTGACTCCAAGTTGAAGTTGTAAAATGTACTTGAAGTGCAGAGTTCAAGGCAGGGTGCTTTGCCGCCCACCGCTGGGTGTGGAATGCAGGGTGCTTTGCCGCCCCACCGCTGGGTGAGGAATGCGCAGGTGTGGCAGGGTGCGTGAAGCGGGTAACACAACTTCATGTTGAAGTTCCAAGGCGCCAGCAAAGTTCAGAGCCCAAAGAAGGTTGTTTGCCCCCCCCTGCCGGTCACCGAACGCTAATGTGTGGCCGTGGGTGAAGCATGCGCTCAGGTGTACCATGACTTCAAGTTGAAGTTGTAGGGGTGGAACTGAAGTTGCTAGTCATGGAGACATGGGGGCATGTGGGCACGGGGTTGAAAAACTGAATTGAAGTTTGTATATTAGTCGTAGAGACATGAGGGCATGTGTGCACCAGCTATACTACGATAATTGCAGTTCAGCGCTCAAAGCAGGGTGCTTGCCCCCCCCCGCACTGCTTGTTGTGGAACGCGCAGGTGTGGCAGTGGGTGAAGCATGAGCCCATCACGTCGGACGACAAGCTCAAGATCACGCGCGACGTGGTGCGCGACCTGGTCAACCAGCGGGGTGGCAAGTTCCAGGTACGAACCTCGTGTAAACAAGAAATGCTCTGTGGTATGCTTTTCAGATGAGAGCGGGGGCACACGTGCAATATATTTCAACAAGTACTTCAGACAAGTTCCAGGTACCTGTACAAACCTCGTGTAAATGAGCAACCCTGTAGTATGCTTTTCAGATGTAAGCGGGGGCACACGTGAGATACACTTGAAGAAGTATATGTATATATGTACATGTATACTTCGAAATATGTAGAAATGCGAGCTTATACTTTGAAATATGCACGCCGGCTGGGGCACACGTGCACGTGTGGTACAGCGCGCCATGCCGCTGCCGCCGCTGGCCGCGGACGCCGCCACTGGTGCCGCTGCTGCTAGGCAGCGCCGTGCATGCTGCTGCGTTAGCGCTGCTGCTGCTGCTGTGAATTCGCACTGCTACGCGTACGCTGCCATTCGAGCGCTGCTGCTGCTGAGCGGTGCTGTGCCTGCCACTGCCTGAGCAATGCTGCGCATGCTGTTGCTGAGCATTGCTGCGACCTTTGCGCCGCTGCGCACGCTGCTGCGACTTCCCACCACTGCGCATTCTACCGCTGAGCACCGCTGCTGCGCTTCCCGGCCCGCCCCGTCCCCCCGCAGGCGCTCGCGGAGCAGGCACTGCTGAGCTGCTGATGCGACTTTTCACCGCTGCGCATGCTGCTGCTGAGCACTGGTGCCGCTGTGTCTGTGCACTGTGCATGCTGCTGCTGAGCACTGCTGCGCATTCTACCGCTGAGCACCGCTGCTGCGCCCGCCCGGCACGCCCCATGACCGCGCAGGCGCTCGCGGAGCAGGCGGGCGACCTGGAGGGCAAGCGCTCCCTGATCATCGCCACCAAGCTGGTGCGCGAGATGCTCACCACGCAGGAGGTGGACCAGTTCCTCACCAGCATCTGCTACAACCACCTCGTCACTGTCTCTGGCTCACGCCTGTGAAGCCCCCCCGATTCAGCACCAGTTCCGCCGTACACACGTGGCAGCGGCAGTGTGCTCCCCCACTTCAGCACCAACTGTGCCGCTCAGACGTGGCAGCAGGCAGTGCGCGGGGTGCACCAGCAGCGGCAGACTGCTCATCCAGGGTTGCCGTGCCCTGGGGCTCCCGTAGCTGCGGTCGCGGTCTGGGGCTGCGCTGTACTGCCATGCGAGGCCGTTGCTGCTGAGCATCTGCGGTACCGCCGCTGGCACACGCCTCCCGCCTAGCGTGGGCCGGCGCTGGCATGGCCAGCGTGCCCCTGGTTGGCATGGGTCGAAAATAACAAACAGCACTTGTGCTTTCCACATGGGCAGGGGACGAAGGTCTTGGGGGGGGGGGAGGGGGGGGTTGGTCACAGAGCAGGGCATGCCCAAGCGTGCGTGGAGCAATGGCAGCCGCAAACCACTGGAAGCCACCCCGTGCGTGCGTGCGTGTGTCGCGCCGCCTTGCGCGCGCACGCACACCTCAACAGCCAACTTCAACAGTAGTCAGTAGCCGTCTGTCTCCCAATGCGTGTTTCGAGAGCGGCTGTTCGTGCAAGTGTTGGCCGCGGCCGGCTGGGGCCGCTGCTTGCAGCGCCCACCCATGCGGCACGGGGTTTTGTAGTGTCGCCATGAAAATGAGGTGCTGGCGCGGCGCAAAAGCCTGCCCCACCCCAGACAGCGTGCACTTGTGCGCTCACTGGCTTATCCGAAACAAACGGCGCGCACAGTGCATGCCCGGCACGCGCGCTTGTAAAGCAGCTCTTTGCATGTGTTGCACTCGCGTTGCGTTGCCGTTGCTGCTGCTGCTGCTGCTGCTGCTTACATGCAGTGTTTGGGGGTGCGGTCAGGGGGCTCTTGGAGCCCGCTGTCGTGCAACTTGCTGCTCTGGTACGGTGGCGGTGCTCTCCCCGTGCTAGGCACACCATGTCAGTTTTTTGTGCTGCTGTACTGCCGGCGGCTCAGGCCTGCTTGCATGCGATTTCTGTGTTTGTATGCACACTCTGCCGCGCATGTGACGTCCGGTGGGCGTGCTGGCATTCATGACATGGGCTCTTGCACGCCCACAAGTGCACTCAAATACTACTAAAACTGTAGGCCAAGCCCCAGCCTGCCGGTGGCTCCTGCCTGCTTGTGGCTGTTTGGGTACTGACTGTGCCAAGCTGTGAGTATGGCAAATTGAGGCCGGGCATGTACCATTGTTTCATGCTGCTGAAATAACGGTTATGGCTGTTGGATGCCCACAAGTGCCAGTGAAGACAACTGCTAAGGAAGGGGAGGAGGGTACATTTTCTACTGACCCACTTTCTACTGTACCCTACTTACCCCCTGTACTACTAGCCAAGTAGGGACCCCCCCTGGCTTTCAATGCGTGGCACTTGCGCATTCGCGCGACACTACTATCCACCTGCAGTGCGGCACTCTCTCAGCGCATGCTTGTGTACATGGCAGTACCCAGGGGTTCTGGGGGCAAGATGCATGGTGATGAGCGCGCTGCCCTGAATGGTGCCCTGGCTGGCTACCTGCCCTGGCAGGTCGAGCTCTAGCGGCCGCTCGTGCCCGCTTCCCCAGCCTGCACCGGTCATTCGTCCCGGGAGCCCACCCTTCGGCCCGGTTCGGGCCCGGCCCGGGGACGGTGACAACAACGTGCTGAGCAATAAGGTTTCGAACAATCAACCACATGTGCAACTCACTCTATCTCTCTCCACGACCGCTCGCAGGTGAGCCTCCTGGTGTGTGCGCTGCCGCCCACCGCAGCCTGTGCGCCTGCGCCTCGCTGCAGCGGCTGCTGTGCCGCTGCGGCATCGGCCCCGCTGTCCCCGCAGCCCCTGCCGCCGGTCGCGCACACCGTGTGGAGCACCGTTTGCCGCCCACTTGAAGAGTGTGCAGGTTTTGCCTTGCGAGGCGACTCAACGGCCACCACCGGCGCTGCCCCGCTGCCTGCCCTCGCTGCGACAGGTCCTGGCAATCCCGAGCCTCGGTCGCACCACCTCTCCCACCCCACAACAAGGTGCGCAGCAGCCACGATCTTTTGGCGTGTCCTTTGCATCGGCTGGCGAACACACCGCAGCGCTGTTTTCGCGTGTGCAAACGGCCAAAACTTGCCGTCCCTGCAGGCGGCCGGCGGCAGCGCGCCGCCTCCACTGCCCGCCAACCTGCTAGGCACCACCTTGAAGGCACTGCGGTCCTCGTTAGCCGGCGCCGCCACCTCAGCTGCGCTCGCGCCACCTCTGTCGTGCTGGGCCTTTTTGTGTGCGTGCCCCTGAACATTGCTGCTGCCGTCATGCACACCAAAGATGACCACCGAGACCGAGACGCCCGCTGCGGCGGCCGAGGCCACCGTCGCCGAAACACCCGCCACCGAGGCCACCAAGGACTTCCCTGAGAAGCGGCCAGCTGAGGAGGCGACGGAGGCTGCCGCGGAGGTGAGCCCAAACTTGCACACCAATGGTAACATTTTCTAATGCGGCGGCAAGCGTATCCTAGCGGGGCTGCTGTTTTGGGAGGAGCGCCCCCTGGCGTTGCCGCGGGCGGGCGAGAGAGGGAGACGGGCGGCGTGTGTGCGGGCGTTGGGGGGAGGGTCAGCGATGCCCTTGCTGCAGCCTCCGCTGTGGCCGCTATCCATCGACAGTACACACACAGAGCGCAACGTCCGTGCGCTGCTGGGGGTCCCAAAACTTCAACGTGCGCTGGGCGCACCCCTTGCGTCCCTGGGTGGTGCGGCCCCCGACGCTTGCCAGCTCCCGTCAGAGGCAAACGCGGTGTGCCTGTGCCGCGGCCGGTGACAGCCGTGCTTCACTAGCGTCAGCAAAGATATCCCTTCAGACGCAAATGATTGGCGGTGGGGCTCCTTCCAGCGCCCCGCCGCCGCTCCCTGCAGCTAGCCACTCTTGCCCACACCGAGCGCCATCCGCAGTGCCTGTCGCCTCTTCACCGCCGCCGTTAGCTGCCCCTGCTGCCCCTGCCGAGCACCATATCTTCCGCTGAACGCTGCTGCGCGTTTCGGCTGCATGTTGCCCTTCCTCAGCCCACCGAGAAGAAGCAGAAGACGGAGGGGGAGGAGAGCGCCGCGCCTGCGGAGGCGGAGGGGGCTGAGAACGGCAAGCAGGAGGAGGGGGACAAGGCTGCCCCGGAGGCGGACAAGGGGGAGGGGGAGGAGGCGGCTACCGCGACCCCCGATGCTGCCCCGGAGGGCGACAAGGAGGGAGAGACCACCAAGGAGAAGGCTGAGGTGAGAGTGGTGGCCAGAAAGGTGCCGTGCACATAGAGCAGCTGTGTGAGGCGGCATGGAGCAGCATTGTGTGGCGGCACGTGCCACGCCAGGCGGTTCTGTGGCGGGTCACATTTGGTGTGATGGTGTGTACCGTGGCTGGGTTTAACATTTATGTTGTGTGCACATGCCTCGCACATGAACTTGAAGGGACCAGGGAGCGCACATCTGCTGTGCACACAACTGCTTCAAGCCCCCAGTGTGTGTAACATGTAATGCGCCACGATTCGCAGTGCACATGGCATGCCTGCTGCTGCCGGTGCAGTCCCACATTATTTTGACATTGCTTTACGATGCGTGGCCACGTTATCGTGGCGCTGGTTCAGGCTGAGTGCCACTAACAGCAGCCTGTGAGCGCATGTCAGCGCTCATGAAGTGCACATCAATTTTTGCCAGGCATTGCATAGCAGCCCGGCTTTGGCAATGCAGGAGGCGTCTCAGTTCACGCTTGCGTGTGTCGTGCGTTACCGTGACAATTGCCTGTTTTCCAGTAACGCTCCCCCACGACTGCTCACCCCCACCACATGCGTACACACTCTCACCAAGTAATGCCCTTTTTTTTTGGTATGGCGTGTGCATGCGCAGGCCGCCGTGGAGGGAGAGCCCGAGGCTGTGGGGCCAGTAGCATAAACGCGCCGAACATGCTGCGCGGCGCCGGCTTTCTCGGCGCCAAGCCCTGCTCAGCAGAGCAGGAGCAGCGCTTGCTTGCTGCTGCTCAGCAGCGGCCGGCCGCACCGGTAGGTTGGTTTTGTTCTTTTTGTGTGTTGGGCACGGAGAGAGGGAGAGGCAGCGAGAGAGAGAGAGAGTGCTAGGCAAGTGCATGTAGGCCTGCAAAGTGTGGGGGGAGGGGAGGCGAGGGGGGGGGGGCGCCCGGCGCTGCCTGCGCTGCCGCGTTACAACTGTACAGGCGGGGCGGGAGTTGGTTGCCGCTGTGCTTCGGGGGTAGGTGAGCGTGGAGGCGCGCAGAGCCACACATTGCCTGGAAAAAAACATCATTGGCAGAAGAGAAAATAAAACGCAAGACAAGAAAGAGGTGGCGACCAAACACACGATGATACAGGGGGGGGGGGGTGAATTGATTGGGCACACAGCGCGACGCAGCGGCGTCTCGGGCTGCCCCTGCAGCAGGGGATTTGGGCAGTGGCGGCGGGTCTGCTGAGCAGCAGTGGTGTTGTGGAGTGCTCAGCAGCTGCCCTGTGGGCCGCAGGCGCTGCGGCCACGTGTGTGACCACGGCGCCGTTGTCGTGGTGCGCCTCTCTGGCGCACACGCACAGCTCGTGCCTGCACTGCCAATGACAGCTGCTGCATGTCGGGCACTGGCGGCTCTGTTGCGTGTCTCTTTTTGTGCGCTGGGTGCACTGCCGCTTTTGCTCTGCCACTGCGGCACTTTTGCGTTGCTTTGCATCGCACCTGAAGATGTTGGAATTTAATTTTTGTGCTTTTGTGCTACCAACTTCAACTTGTTATGAATCCTACTCGTGTTGGTTTGCGGTCCCAACGGCTATGGTGGTGTGCAACTGTGCATGCACTGTGAGGCATGCGTCTACCGTTGTGTGCCCAGTGCTTGCACTGGTGGTCAGCAGTCCTCTGCAGCAGCAGTGCTCAGCAGCAGACACTGTTTAGCTGTGGCAGCCACCATGGCGCACACTGCCACCCACATGCTCAGCAGACAGCCGTTCATCCCAAACTACAAGCTCAACAGCTCGTATGTGCTGTGCGGTGGTGGCATGCACTGGCACTGCAGATGGTGCCCAGAGCTTTGTTGAAGCTGCAACGCAACCACAGACGTGGGGGGGGGGACTGGTGCATTTGCAGATCAACTTACAACATAACGGCCACTAATCGCATGATGCCGCGGGAGCAGCCACCACCACCGGACCACAACGAGAGGCGAGCGGGGCGTCCGAGTGGGCAGGCCGGCCCGCCATAGGATACACGGCCGTCTGGAGTCCCTACCTCATGATGCACACGCTTTGGTGTTCTGGAGGACATTGCTATATACTTCTGAAGTATGTATATATATAGGAGTATGTACTTTTGAAGTATGCTATAGCAATGTCCCCCTATAGTGATGTCCCCCAGAGCACAAGAAACTGGCCACAGGCTTGGCGAATTGTGCCATGTCGGGTTGCGCTGTGGACGAGCTTGGACATCAGTTGAAGTTGTTGTAAACATTGTCACAGAGACATTCATGAGGGTGTGTGTTGAAGTTGAAAGCTCTGCGGCGGTCCTGTGCTGCTGTGCGCACGCGTCTTCAAGCCTCGCCCACAAGGAGCAACGTGAAGTACAGCAGAGTTGCTAACTGCCGTTGCTACCTGTGGCCGCTGATGCTGCTGCTGTGGGTTAAAGAAATTAAGGCGCAGGGTCCGCAGGAAGTGTCTACGCGCCACATGTGACAGTGCCGGCACGTCAGTTTCTTATTGGTTTTTATGGTGTCGCCCGCCCTGGCCTAGCGTATGCGCATAGATATCTGTACGTAATGTGGCAGCAGTGCCACAGTTGAAGTAAGGCGTGCTCAGCAGCAGAAACCCAGCGCGCATGGTAGTTGAAGCGAAGGTTTGTCCCGGATCCGCACATGAATTGTATCAGCTGCCGAAGCCAACAAGCACAACCACTTGAGAGGGGTGTGTGTGGGAGTGTCTCCCACTTTACTCAGTGGCCACCTTCCACACGTGTGTGGAAGTCAGCGATTGTTTCCCGCTTCCAACCAAGGCGTACCAGCCGATGGCATCACACAGTTCACCTTTGGACCAGCAAATATAACAAGCAACACAATGTTTTACGGTGGCGGTACAGTCACCACGGCAGAAAGTCCCCCAGGTGTTAACGCGTGGTCGTTACCATGCAACAACTTGCGCCAACACCAGGCGGTGTGTGCCTGATTTCAACAGTGTTTTGGTACTGCCCCCCCGCACCCTCAGACACTCGCTGCGAGAGAGATACTGGGTCGCTGGTTCCAGCGTGCAACACCTTGGGAACTTGCACCGGGAGCTCTATGTGCATTTGGCAAGTATGCTGGGTCAAAAGTGTCGTCATCAAGTGTTTGAGGGCGACACCGTCACTTCGTCACTACGTCAAATTGGGTCCACTACAGTTGGGCATGTTGGACTCTGACTGGACTCCATGTTGATTTACTGCAGCGAGTATGCTTCGTATCACACGTGGTGTAGTTGGAGTGTTAACTGACGATGAACTCATGAATACGTGGCATGCGGACCTGCTCAGCGAACGTTGACCACAACCCGAACCAGCGTCCAAGTAACTGCAAGGTTTAACCCCCTCTTCGCTTGGCAACAGATACTTTTGAAGTACATGCTGCGTTGTACGTTGTTGGAAAAACGCTCAGCAGCACGTACCATTGTGCCAGCTTGCCTGTGCACCCAGCTGCTGCTCCTGCTGCTTGTGTCCTGGACTGCCACATGGCGCGCCTGCACTCTGCCTGCTGACTGAGCAGCCTGAGCACAGGAAAGGCTCTGGTGCGGCGATGGCATAGGCCGACGCCATAGCATTCCTCACTGCTAACAAAGGATTGTTGCTGCTGCCGCCGCTGCTGCCGCTCGGCTTGCTTCCCCGCTGCTGGCGCCATAGCGATGAACGATGCTTCAAGTTCCATTAACATGGGAACTGGCAGTCACATAGATGCCAGCAGCAGCCCGAGCTAGGCGGCTACCCGCCCGTCGGTGATGTGGTGGGGTGCCCCAGCACTGGGACCAGCAGCCACTTGGTCTGCATGTCATCATGCGCAACCCCCTCGAGTTCAAGTTGCAGTGTGTGCACGCGCGTGTGCTCGTGGGGAAAGTTCCAACGAACGCTCGCGATCGCGAGGCGGCCGCTGCAGGAGGAGCTGCTGTCAGCAATCAGAAGCACACCCGTGATTTACTGCTGCTGCTGTCGCTGCCTGGCCTGGGGAGGAGCGCTGGGAACCGCTGGTGCGGCAAGGCACCGGCAGCGGCTGCGCCGCTTGCAATCGAACTGGTAAGCCAAAACAGGATCTTTGTTGCACATGCTGCTCTCTCTGCCTGTTTCACCAACGCCACGACGCCTCACCGAGGGGGGGCTCCTTGCGTGCTCAGGCGTTCTCATGCATGCAGCAGTGCAGCATCGCTGGTGCCTGCTGTCGACGCAGCAGGCAGCACCAACCGAGCGCTGCGAGTGACATTGCCAAACCTGGAACATCACTGCCTTAGGCTGCTTCTGCTGCTCATGCGCACAACGCGACGAGTGACAGTCCAGCCAGCGATGTGTGCCAGCAGCTGTGCGTTGCCGCCGCGGTACGTGATGGTGGCGGCGGTACCTGTGCCGCCACCAGTTTCCAAGCTCCTGATGTGTGCCCATGTGGATGCACCGTGCACCTGCTGGGCAGGCATCTTGCTGCACCACTCTGCCCAACGTGCGTTTACTTCCAAGCATCAGAGCCGGCACCGGGGGCAGCAGAGCCGAGCCGTCCTTGACACTCCCTGCTTGACTTGCCACTCTGCCTACAGTTTGCCAACATGGCACTACCAGCAACCTACTGCAAGGCCTGTGCACGACGAAAACATCACATCCCCCACACCATCCGCTGCTGCATCGCCCGCAACAGGCGCGCGCGCGCGGCTGCCCCAGGAATGGGGGACCATTCCCAGAGCCCTGGACCTTGCTTCAACAGCAGGAACGGTTCCCAGCCATGCGCCGACCGCCCTTCAGCCGGCGGCAGCCACCACCAGCAGCAGCAGAGGCATCACGCGGAGCGGTCGGCCGCGCACGCAAGCGCCGCCCGCGTGGCCCGGCAGCAGGCACAGGCCTTTGACCGGAAGGCGCAGCTGCATCTGCGGCTGTCGCAGCTGCTGGGCGCCGAAGCTGCGCGCCACACGCCGCCGCCACCGCCTCCACCGCCACCACCCCACCCCACCACCAATGGCGCTGGATGTGGCGGAACCGTACCGGCCTTTGGCCACGGCGCCCCTGACAGCAGCCGAGAGGCCGGCGTGAATGGCACCGGCGGCGGCAGCACGGCGGCGGCAGCGGCGGCTGCTGCTGCCGCCGTCAGCGGCACCAGCGGCGGCAGCGC
>JAULBY010013958.1:0-21204 GCA_032358315.1 Ophiocytium majus | reverse complement strand
TAGGTTTTAAAGATGTCAAATATAAATATTAAAGGGCGAAGGATTGTTCTTTAAACATTATTTATCATCTTTATATTTTAGAATAATGTTAAATCTTTAATTAAATTTAAGATATAAAAAAATCAATAATGAAGTTTTATCAATTCTCGAAATTAACATGCCTGCTTGTTTTTGGTATTTTATTTTTTTGCTGTGGAGATTATCGTAAAAATAAGCAGGATGAAGCGCTTTATGGTAAATTATTTAGGCCATATGATGATTCGGTTTTGCAGGTTGCGGTTTCTAATAATGAGCAATGGAAAGGAAATTCAACCATTAAAGCGACGGCTATCATTCAAACAAAGAAGCTGATCTTTGAATTATATCTTTCAAAAATTGATCCTGCGTTTTATAGTTTTGATAGTGAAAAATATTCTTATATGGATCTGAAATATAGTATTTTGTTTAATAATGAAAAACTGGACGAGGATTTTTTATATCAGAAAAATAATATGAAGTCGGGTAGATTGTATGATAATCTGAATGATTCTTCAGGTATTTTCCTTCAACCAAGATCATTGATGGATCGTTTTCCGGTTAAGATAATCATACCACTTTATTTTGCAAGAAAATTTAATGAAGGTAAAATGGTTACGGTGCAAATTAGAGTTTGGCAGGATTATTTTATGAGCCAAAAAAGAGACAAGCCTGGTGAACCGGGTAAAGTGACAATGGAAGAGATTCGTGATACGCTAAAAACAAAATTAATAGATAATGTTTACAGCATTTCTTTTAAAATGCCACCGGTTTATAAAACAGAAATTATTTGCAATTCGTTTGCATTGCAAAATGACACGTCGTGGAGCCCCGGAGGCAGCGATAATACTTTGTTTAAAAGTAGTTATCCCGATCTGTTTTATTCAGTAGATGATTATGGTTATTTTACACAGTCAACATCACATATAGAAAAATCTACCGATAAGTTTGAGGAAGGAGATACGCTAGTGTTATATCGCTATAAATTACATGAACCTTTTAATCTTAGAATTTTTGATTATGATTTTTTGAGTAAGAACGATCAACTTGCAGATACCATGCTTGACCCGGAACAATTGCCTGATAACAAGACGGTGAAATTAAAATTCGGACATGTAGATCATTTTTATTTAATAAAGAAAAATTACGGTAAAATAAATTAAAATGATCATTGGAGTGGCAGGCCCATATTCAGCGGCAACACAAGAGCAACGAAAAATAAATTTGGATGCAATGAATAATGCAGCAGCGCGTTTATTGGAAAAAGGCCATATTCCTATAATTGGAATGAATGTTGCTTTACCTGTTCTTGAAAAAGCAAATGTAAAAGATGTTTACAAAGCAACTATGGAAATGTCTTTAGCGGTAATAAATGTTTGCGAATGCTTATTGTTATTAAAGGAAAGTCCCGGAGCAAATAAAGAACGTGATCTTATTCTTTCAAAAGGTTTACCGGTTTATTATTCTATTGAAGAAATTCCTGAAAATGTTTCCTGATCACAATCCCATACATATTTGGTTTCAAAAGAACTGAAATTTTTTACCATCTACCGAACCCTTTATATAGGTGACTGGCATTTTTTATTTTTATAAATAGTTCAAGTCCGCCCCTGCTTTTAGATGTTTTTTGTAATGTTGAAACATTTATATCATAAGAAAAACCAAACATAATTTTTTTCACCTCGGCAAATGCATTTAAGGCAAATGCATCTTTATACCTATAATACGCACCAAATCCGAATGCATTTGTTTTTTTTAATCCTGTAAGGTGTGAATCGCTACCTGATCTGTATTGTAACATAGCTCCTAAAATAGCCTCTGTGGCTCTGCCTTGATATTGTAACAGAAACGATGGTGAAATAGAATAAGGTGAACCATTAAAACAATAATTAAAGGATTCATATAAATTAAAACGCATTAACATTCGCTCATTACTACTTTTATAAAAAGAATATTTGGGTTTATTAATATGCGAAACCGATAAACCAAACGTATTTGAAGGATCTGTACTGGATGCAAATCTTTTACCGTTCTTTTTATTTATCAAAGCTATTCCGGCACCAAGATCTAATACCATAATTGTTTGCCTGGCTGTATTTTCATTTGGTAAAGACGCATTATAATTCAAACCATCGTACTGCGAACCCCACGTTTGGCTTGGATTTGATAATGTTTTTTGAGCAAAACCAACCGATACTCCGGAAGTAAAAAACTGGTGATCATTTAACTTTAAAGAATAATTAAGTGGTACGCCACCACTTATGTTTGTTAACCTACTGTCTCCTGATTTATCATAACCAAAATTTAATCCTACTGAAAAAAAGCCTTTATTATCCTGCCTGTTGTTTGGTAGTTGTTTGTTGACAAAAGCAGAGTAGGTAGTAAAGCCTTTTGTAAAAGCATTCCATTGTGATTTATATTGAAACCCTCCTTCAAAAGAATTAATAACACCAAACGCAGAAGGATTGATCGTTTGAGGTGCTATAAAATATTGTGTGAGGTGAACATCCTGGCAGAAAATATTCCTGACAAGAAGTATAAAAATAATGAAATATATTTTTTTCACTTTCATTTACCTTTTCAATGTTACATTTCCTTTTTTAACTATTTTATCTCCGTTAACAAGTGAGGCTGTTAACTGGTAAATAAAAACAGCATCATTTTGCATCACGCCATTAAAGCTTCCATCCCAACAATTATTTTTATCGCCGCTCTCAAAAACTTTTTCACCCCAACGGTTATAAAGCTGAATGTTCATAGAGGTAACGCAGTTTGAATACACGCACCAAAAGTCATTAAAACCATCGTTATTCGGACTAAATGCAGACGGTACAAACACCTCACCACAAATTATATCCACTTCAACTATAACTGTGTTCGTAAAAGTACAACCTTGGTTATCTGTAACTGTAACGGAATAAATAGTTGTTGTGGCGGGACTAACTGTATTAGTTTGGCAATTATTACAATTAATATCAGGAGACGATGACCAGTTAAAAACATTTCCGGCTTGAGTATTTGCATTGATCACGCTTGATGAGCCGTATATAATTGTTGAAGGATTTGCATACGGCGCTTGAGATTGCGGAGTATAAACTGTAACCGCAAAAACAGTAGATGAATTACATGGCGCAACGCCGGAGTTAACGTTATAAACAGTGTTGCCTGTTGGCTCTATGGTAATCACATTTGTTGTGTCACCCGTATCCCAACTATAATTAATACCACCGCTTGCTGTTAAATTAATGCTGTTACCTAAGCAAACTGTTGGTGTTCCTGTAATAGATAACGTTGGTTGTATAAGCACATTTAAAAATACAGTGTTTGTATTTATACATCCGTTAAGGTCTTTTCCTGTTACGGTATAGGTGGTTGGAATTACCGGGCTTACAACCTGTGAAGGTGCTTGGGGCCCATTACTCCAGGTGTAAGTGTTCGCGCCATTGGCAGAAAGTGGTGCGGTTTGCCCCGCACAAATAGTAGTGGGGGCGGTAATATTTATAAGAGGGAGTGGGTTTACAATAACGTTGGATATAGTTGATGATTTACATCCATTAAGGTCTTGTCCCGTTACAGTATAGCTTGTGTTTTGCGTCGGCGTGGCAATCACATTGGGCTGTGTTGCCGTGTTTAATGTTGCAGCAGGAGTCCATGTATAATTTGTTGCGCCACTTACACTAACGTTTGCCGACTTGCCGAAACAAATTGTATGATCTGATGTTGCCAATACTGGTAATGGTTTTACAACAATATTTGCAGTTACTGTATTCGTACAACTTTTATTATCAGTTCCCGTAATTGTGTATGTTGTGTTTGTTGGCGGTGTTGCCGTTACTGTTGATCCGTTGGGGCTGCTGAGTGATCCTGCCGGTGCCCAGGTGTAAGTTATTGCTCCGTTAACTGTTAAAGAAGCACTTGTTCCAAAACACATGGTATTGCTTGTAGCTGACAATGTGGGTTGAGGATTGACCGCTATGGATATAGTATTTGATTTGAAACAACCACTAGCATCCTGGCCCGTAATACTGTAAACCGTTGTAGCTAACGGATTTGCAATTACTATGGGTCCATTACCTGTATTTAATGTTGCTATTGGTGTCCAGGTATAGTTTTGAGATCCGCTGGCAGTAATTGTAGTGTTGTCTGTAGTACAAATAATACTGCTGGTTGCAGTAACAGTTAATGGTGGAATGGCAACTACAGAGCCATTTAGAGTGGCAGATGTAGTACACGTATAACTGTTGATCGTAAAAAACGCTGTTGCGGTATAAACGCCTGTACCAGATGGAAGAATATTTGGTATTGTTGGATTTTGTGAAGACGAAGTATACCCTCCTGGTCCATTCCATGAATAAGATATAGCACCTGCGCTTGAAGTTAAATTTACATTAAAGCCTGCGCAAACAGTAAAGTCGCTTGAAACGGCTACTGTATTTGTTCCAATTACAGTTACTGAACTTGTAGTGTTTGTTGGACAGGTTACTGTGCCTATTGAGAACAGCGTTGTGGTTGTATAAACACCAGTGCCATTAGTTTGAATGCCCGGTATTGAAGGGGTTGCGCTGTTTGACGTAAAACTGTTTGGACCCGCCCATGAAAAAGAAATTGCTCCGGGAGCAGAGGCTGTAAAATTAGCAGTAGCATTTTGACAGACATTTGGAGAATAGGTGATCGTTGTAGAAGGTGTGGCAACCACCGATACGTTAGAAACTGCAGCCGTTGTACAAGTTAAAACACCATCACTAAAATAAGCTGTTGCTGTGTAATTACCGGCTCCTGAAGGAAGCATACCTGCCACTAATGTATTTTGCGAGGCTGAAGTAAAGCCACCCGGTCCATTCCACGAATATGTAGGGGAGCCGGCCGCATTGGATACTAAATTTAAACCCGCACCCTGGCATAATGTAAAATTTGGAGTAACAGCAACTGTATTTGTTGGTACAACATTCATGGATGTTGTGTTTGAAGTAGTGCAGGTTACAGCCCCTAGTACAAACGAAGCCGTTGCTGTGTAATTTCCTGAGGCCACAGGTTGAACATTTACAATGTTTGTTGAAGCATTTGTTGAAGTAAAACCGTTTGGTCCTGCCCAATTAAATCCGGTTGCACCTGTAGCAGTCGCATTCAAATTTGCTGTTGCATACTGGCAAATATGTGGAGGCGCTGAAATATTGACAGTAGATGTAGCAACCACCGAAACGTTAGAAACAGCGCCTGTTGTACATGTTAAAGATCCGTTGGTAAAAGAAGCTGTTGCCGAATAATTGCCGGCTTCCGAAGGAAGAATTCCTGCCACTACTGTATTTTGTGCAGATGAAGTAAACCCACCAGGGCCACTCCAGGAATAAGAAGCCGCGCCCACAGCATTGGAGGTTAAATTTAAACTTGCTCCCTGGCACAGTGTAAAATTTGGAGTAACAGCAACAGCACTTGTTGTAACCACGCTCACCTGGACTGTACTTGTCCGCGGACAAGTGATACCATTAAAATTAATATTTGAAGTTACCGTATACACGCCTGATTCAATAGGCTGCATTGTAGCGAGTACAGGGTTTTGTGCGGCAGAGTTAAAACCGTTAGGTCCTGTCCACGCATAAGCGGTGGCAGTTGGCATAGATGAAGTTAAATTTACCGTACCATTCATGCACACATTGGTATTTGAAGTTACAGCAATAGTATGATCTGGTGCAATGTTAACTTGCGTTGTTTGCGTACCGGTACAACCGTTCGTATAACTTGCAGCAACAGTAAACGTACCAATGTTTGGTGTGGTAACATTTGGATAGGCAATATTTGTTATTGCAAAAGAAGTTGTGGGTGCGCTTGGCCCGGTAACATTAAATGTACCTGTACCTGCCGGACTTACAGTAAATGTTGCATTAGAACCATGGCAATAATTTGTAGGTGTTGTAATTGAAATGGGAATGACCGGATTGATGTTTAAAGTAAAAGTTGTTTGATCAGCGATGGCAACTGCGGATAAATTTGTGCCTTGTGCCTGAACCGTGTACACTTGTGTTGTTAGGGAACTAACTGTAAAATTTGGATTAGCTTGCACTACATTGCCGGGTTGCAGGGTATAAGTTCCGCTACTTGAATTTACCCATGTACCAGTAAACACAGCTTGTTGCCCGGGACAAGCGGTTTGATTATCATACAAGATAGGATTACACGAAACACCAGCACTACCTGTTGTTGTAAAAGAAACCGGTGTATTTACTCCACTTGGATTGGTTATCAAAATAATGTACTGCTGCCCTTGTACTACAGGAATTGAAGGTTGAAAATTACAAGGAGAACCGCCCGAAGGTACTGTTCCCATACCTGTTCCGCCGCCGCCTGTGCAATTAAAATTGCAGGCTGAAGGTGGTAAAATATTATTAAAAATATCGTTACATGCAGTTGGTGAATAAGGCCACATGATCCAATCATAATTTCCTGCCTGTGGAAAAGCAGATCCTGTTGCACCAAAACAAAAACCAAGATTGCCGGTTGTGGTAATATTTAACAATAGCCATTGCGGGTTTGCCACATTGGTGAACATACAGCCTGCATTTACTGATTGTGGGTTTGTAAGCGGATTACTTATGTTTAAGCCCGGTGTTAAACCGGTTCCTGAATTTGCACTGAAACTAAAAACAGAATTGGTACAAAGATTAACAAGATTATTACACGCAGCAGGGTTTTGAGAATAGAAATTTTTTCCTGAACTGATAATCAAAGAAAAAATAAATATTATTTTATAAAAAGTTCTATTCATTAAATTTATAAAATGTGCCCAATCAAAATTTAAAAATCTAAAAATTTTTAATAAAATCCATTAAAATAATTCTACTTTAAAAAAACACTAACAAAGTTAGAAATTATTCCAAGCTAGCCTAATTTTTTTCAAGGCAGAATCCTCTTTTATTCAAATAAAATCGACTAAATTAAAAAATACCCTGTTAAGGGTATAAAAAAATCCCTCAATTTATTGAAGGATTTTTTTGAATTAAATTTAATGGTTTACTAAAACGCTTTATTAATTCCTATCATCCATCTGAACTGAAAATAATCTTTTTCAGCATAAGGTAAACGATTAATAAAGAATGGCATATCAAAGCGTATGGTTAAAGGTTTAATGTTGTATAATTGCCCCCAACGTACAATGCTTAAAGTTGTTCCAACACCGGCATCAACCATTACATCACTCATTACATTTGGTTTGTTTGAAGGTTGGGTATTAATGATACCTGCATCTCCAAAAATGTATGGTTGCAACTTAATACTGTTCTTTAAAAACTTAGGATTAATGAATTTAAATAATTCACCAAATTCTATCTCTGTATTAAATGAAGCGCCGGTTGCGCCTTTGTAATTATAATTGAAAGAGCCGTCCGCATTTTTTTGTGCTAATAAATAACCGCTGTAACCTCTTAAATTTAATCCACCCCCAGCGGTAAAGTGATTGGTAACGTTACCGTAATTGCCCCATTCTGGTGGAATAATACCCATAGAGCGGGTATATTTATTATCCATTAACTCTTCGTTATTTGCTCCTGCAACAAATAGCATAGATTCTGATGGTAAACTATTGCCAAACCCTATTTGTCCAAATAAACGTGTATTGATATTTATTTTCCCAAGATCATTTCTGTTTACAGTACTGATAGTTGCAGCAGAAAAATCATAATCATTCGTAAACGCAGCAGTGCGCAAATTCATATTAATAACACCAAAGCCTTTTTTGTATTTGTAAGTATGTTCTAATCCAACATGTATGGCGCTGTTTAACTTTTGATAACCCCATTCTTTATTACTGATCAGGTACACCATATCTTGCGGTACATCACGCAGCATGGCTTTTAAATGGGTGTACATTCTTGTTTTATTATTATTGCTTCTTTTTTCAAAACCAATTGTGCCACCATCTAAACCATCTAATGATTTTAACTGTAAATACATGTTTGATTTTTTTACAAACCGGTGTAAGGAAGTTTTATAATCAAATAAGAAAGAGATCTTATGAAAATTATTTATCCTAACCATACTGTCTAAATAAGTCTGCCCTAAACCGCTGCTTAACCAAACTCCCAATTCAAAAATATTTTTTGTAAAAAGATAATCGCCAGAAAGAACCGCGCCAACTTTTACACCATCATAACCATTATACCAAACACCGGGACGAATACGCATATCGTATTTTTTCCAGTTTGGTGGATTATAAACATGCGAATCAAAACGTAAATTTATTTTACCATGCTTTGCATTGTTGGTCATATCCACATCTGCCAAACGGTAGGAGGGGTCAATAATTACATTTTTAATTTTTGTACCAATATTTAATGTAGCTGTATAAGTTGGTTTTAATTTAGGTCCCCAGCCAATCCAACGGGGCAGAGTGTTGGCACCTGTTGGTTTTTCGAACCAGGTGTTTGGTATATAATAATGGCGAGCAGAATCATTTTTATCAATAACCACAAAATCAATTGGCATTTGCATGGTACCTTTGCGTTTAAAAGTTATTTCATACACATCGTTTTTTTTGCGCTTAATTCTTCCAATTTTATAATCAACTGTTTTTGTCGTTTCAAGCCATTGGTCAAAGAACCAATTCAGATCAACACCTGTAAAACCAATAATTGAATTTCTAAAATCTTCGGGGTAGGGATGGCAGAATTTCCATTGTTTAAAATAATGTTGCATGGCTTTATCAAAGAAAGAACGGCCTAAAACATATTCTAAATTTTTAAGCATGGCTGCCGTTTTAGTGTACACTTGCCCGTAACCTCCGCCATGGCGAATACCGCCGTTAAAATCATCACTGTGTGTATTTAAAGGAAGTTCTTCATTACGGATAACTGCGGAAGCATAAAAGCCGTTATAGATCTCATCATCCAACACACGAACAGGTTCTGTAAATTTTTCAATGTAATTACTCTTTGGTTTTGGTTCTAACATTATTGGGCCATCAATATATTGGTAGGTATCAGCAGTATAAAATTGGGTAAACCCTTCATCCATAAATGCACGATAATTTTCATTGGTACCAATCATTCCCTGGAACCAATTGTGTGTCATTTCATGAACTAACAAACTGCGATACGTTGGATCAAACCCGCCGCAAAGCGTTAGCATTGGGTATTCCATACCGTCCTGTGCATCAGCAACTATCATTTTTGGATGATGGTACGGACCAATATTATATGAGTTTACTTCTAAAACTTTACCAATATATTTCGCGCAATTATACCAGCCGGCTGCGTGAGGCTCCTGTACCAAAGCAATACAACGCACACCATCCCAATTGCTTTCACCAATACGGTATGTAGGATCGGCAGTAAGCGCAAAATCATGCACATTCATGGCGGAGAATTTCCAGGTTTTTTTTGTGCCGTCTTTTTTAGTAATGATGGATGGAGGAGAGTTAAAAGGCTTCTTTAAAAAATTACTGATGTCTAGTTTTGCACGTAAAGTATCAGGCAACACTTCTTTTTCGTTTAATAAAGTGCCGGTGCCATCCATTACATAATTGTTTGGAAGTGTCATTTCCACATTAAACGAACCAAAATCACCATAAAATTCATGGTCCATGTGTTGATCGGTATTCCAGGCAAACTTAGCATCAAGAACGGTGACGCGGGGATACCAGTGTACTATATCATAATGTTTGTTGCCAAATGCGTTAAATAATTTCATCCGGTTACGTATTGCTTCCGAATCAAAATAGGTTTTAAAATCCATTACCATTGTAAGCGATTCGCCTGATTTTAATGGTTTTGAGAAATATACTTTTAAAATGGTGTTATCTAATTCTGTTTTTAGTTCTTGCCCGTTAACGGTAATTTTTTCCACCAGTGTACCCAAACCTTGCGAACGGTATTTACCAAATTTTAATTTATAATCGTTATTCTTATAAAGGTCGGCTGCATACGAACCTTTGGTTTGTGCGTTACTATATAAATGAAAGTAGACGAAAGAAATATCGTAGGGTGAATTATTCCAATACGTTAATTCTTCATTTCCCGAAAGAATATCAGTACTATCGTTAATCTCAGCCTTAATAGTATAATGTACATCCTGTTGCCAGTAACCTTCAAAAGGCTTGCGGTTCTTCCAATACAATGGGTTTGTAGCGGAACGATAATCTACATATTCGTTCTGTGAAAATGTTGTGGAAGATAATAAGAGGAGACTTATACTTAAAAGGAGGAATTTTTTGGAGAGCAAATGCATATAAATTTAGTTGTAATAACAAGGATAAATGTAGGTATAAACCATCAATATTAATAAACGTTAAATAACGACATTAAATGCTAATTTTTGATAGAATATGTTAATTGTTGTCGCGCATATGTTAATTATTATTTTCGCTGGCATGGCATTTGGACTATATAAGTTATTAACAGGACTTCGTTGATACAAAGGTCGATTAAATACGCAACTTGTACGACGAATTTTAGGTATAAACCGTCAAATTAGAAGTTATGAAAAGATTTAAACAAATAATTCTCTTAGTTTTAATAGCCACTTTCGGTCGTGCTACAGAGGGATTTGTGCAATTTAAAGGCACTATTTACAATGAAAGCAATGCAGTTTTAAACGGTGCATTGGTACAGGTTACTCAAAATGCTTTCCTGTTTAACGCATTTACTGCTAACACCCAGGGAGAATATAAAATAAACCTGCCGGTGGATGGTGAATACGATGTAACCATTTCAAAACCGGGATATGTGCAAAAAAGATATTTTGTAAGTACAAAAGGTATTCCATCGGAAAAAATAAGCACTCTGCCTGTTTATACTGCAGATATTGTATTGTTTAACTTGTATGAGGGAGTTGATTATTCATTATTTGAGCAGCCCATTAATAAATACCAATATAATCCTGAAAACAACAATATGGATTATAACGAAAAGTATTTGAAAGAAATGCGGGAAGCTATGCGTGAAGTGAAAAAACAAGAACGTGAAGCCATTAAGTTAGCCCGCGAAAAAGAATTGGCTGATAGAAAATCAGCGGTTCAATCTAAAGTAGGATATATAGCACAAAGAAAATCAACTCCATCTGTTGTTAAAAAAGAGGTTCAGCAACCAATAAATCAAAAAACAGAAACTAATTTATCCGCACTTATCACTAAAAGTTCGCCAAGTGCAAGGATTTCGGCAATTTTAGCAAAATATCCTCAAGGTATAACCGAAGAGGTTATTGAAGGACAAAATGTACAGATAGTTCAAAGAATTGTTGTTAAAGATCAGGAAGCCTGGGTTTACCAGAAAAAAACCTTCAGTTGGGGTGGTGTAGCATGTTTTAGAGATAATACACCTATTACTCCTGGGATCTTTGAACAGGAAACTTCGGTGGAGTATAACACCCCGGCAAACATTGCCATTTCAGCAAAATAAGCTAATTTTACAGCAAAGGAATTTACTTGTCAGATTTTTTGGGAAATTGCCCGAAAAATCTGATTTTTTTTGGTGTTTTTTAGATTATTTCTCTATCTTTGCAGCCCAATTAAAAATTAAATAAATATAAACAATGGAAAAACGTTATGAGACGGTCTTCATTTTAACTCCCGTTTTGTCTGATGATCAGGCAAAGGAGGCCGCGAAGAAAATTAAAAAAACCATTACCGACTTAGGTGGTAAAGTGGTTAACGAAGAGAACTGGGGCCTAAAGAAATTGGCTTACCCAATCCAAAAGAAAACAACAGGTTTTTATCACCTAATTGAATTTGCAGGTGAAGGACAAGAGATTGTAAACAATTTGGAAGTTACTTACAAACGTGATGAGCGTATCTTACGCTTTTTAACGGTGGCTTTAGATAAACATGCAGTTACTTACGCTGATAAGCGCAAAGGAAGAGTAGCAGAAGCTAAAACCAAAAAGAAAGAAAGTGCTAACGCATAATTGTTTAATTAATTAAGTCAAAGAAAAAATGGCAGCGCCAAAAGACATAAGATATCTTAACCCTCCAACAGCTGAGGCAAAAAAGAAAAAATATTGCCGCTTTAAGAAAAGTGGTATTAAATACATCGATTACAAAGATCCTGATTTTTTATTGAAATTTGTTAACGAGCAAGGTAAATTGTTACCACGTCGTTTAACAGGAACTTCATTGAAATTCCAACGTAAAGTGGCGCAAGCCGTAAAACGTGCCCGTCATTTATCATTAATGCCATACGTGGCTGATTTATTAAAATAAGGAGGAAAGTAAAATGGAAGTTATTTTAAAACAAGATATAAAGGGATTAGGTTACAAAGATGACAAAGTAACTGTGCGTAACGGTTACGGTCGTAACTTTTTATTACCAAAAGGAATGGCTGTTTTAGCTACAGAAAGCGTTAAAAAAATGCATACTGAAATTCTAAAACAACGCGCATTTAAAGAAGACAAATTACGTAAAGAAGCTGCAGTTAACGCTGAGAAATTAGCAGGTGTAAGCATTAAAGTTGGCGCAAAAGCCGGCGAAAGCGGAAAAATATTTGGTTCAGTTACCAATATTCAAATTGCTGATGCATTACAAAAAGCAGGTTATAACGTAGAACGTAAGAATATCGAAATTGCTGAAGATAATATCAAAGCATTAGGTACCTACACTGCAAAAGTACGTTTATATAAAGACGTTGCGGCTACAGTAAACTTTGAAGTTATTGCTGAGTAATTTTAGCTTTATTTTTTATACTTTTAAAACCCGTAACATTTGTTGCGGGTTTTTTATTTTAATAGATGTCGGATAGTAACATAGCTCTTGTATTTACTGCCTTTGCCGCTTTAGTATCTGCCACTATGTGGATAGATTATTTTCGCCGTATTGATGTTTTTGAAAGAGAAAAAATCATTCCTTTAGTAGTTGCTTTATTAATTGGCTGCTTTACACCATCCATCTGTTTATTTTTTTACAGCCTTATTCATAAAATGGGTTTTGGCGAGAATGGTGAATTTGTGAACGATCTTTTGTACGCAGTTTTTGCTGTAGGTTTAAATGAAGAGTTCTCAAAGATCTTAGGCGTAATAATTGTACTAACGATCTTCAGAAAAAAAATTGATGAACCAATTGATATTTTGATCTATGCAGGCATTACTGCCATTGGCTTTGCTATGGTTGAGAATTTTAAATATTTTAGTTTATACGGTATTAAAATTATTACACCACGTACTTTTTATTCTGCCTTAGAGCATATTATTAATACAACTATAATTGTGTATGGTTTTTACAGGTACCGTTTATTTAAAAAAGGGAATCCTATAGTAAATATTATTGTTGCTTCATCTATTGCTGTTGCTTCGCACGGCTTGTTCGACTTTTTTTTAATGGAAGGTTCTTTAGGAAATCTTACTGTTTTTCTTTCTATCATTATTTATTTGATCGGGATAAATTTTTGGGTGCAAATGCTTAACAACGCCAATAATTATTCTAAGTTTTTTGATTATCACAAGATACACTATACAAGTAATATTTTTAAGCGCCTGGTATTTTGGTACGCATTAACAGTAACAATAACATTTATAAATAACCTTATAGTTTCAGATATAAGAATTGCCATTAATAATTTTTGTTTTGGTTTATTATCCGATGGCTTTTTGTTTTGGGTAGTAATGCTTCGCGTTAGCCGTTTTAAGATCTACAAACAAGGATATTTTAATGTTAAGATCCAGTTTCCTTTTTACATTACTAAAAATGATGATGAAGATTTCAGGATCCCTTATTTAAACGTTCCTGTAAAAGTAAGAGGCGAAAATTACCACGAACACATTCCAACAAAATATATTGATAAACCTATTTTGGTTTGCCCGGTAAATCCAAAGAAAAGTTATTTAAAAGCTCCGTAGATGCTATCATCTCAAATAAATATTTATTGTTTGATGATGTGGTGGTGTATACTGTACAATTAACAGGTATGGATAACCTGGCGCACACTTATTTATTAAAACCAAAAACGCGCGGTAAAACCGAGATCGACGATGTTTTTCCGATAGAAGCTTTGTATATGGTAAATAACGAAAGTATTGATCTTTCTAAAGTAGATATAACCAGCCTTAAAACTTTGGAATGGGTTTATTTAAAGTTTAATTAATTGAATATCATTAATTTATGTTGACTTTTATTGAAAATATGATTTTTTTTATATCTTTATTAAACCAATCAAACATTTTATAGTCTATAAATAAAAACAAGTATGAAAAAAATCATTTACTCATTAAGTATTATTGCCCTTTTTTCGGGTTTAACATTTACAAGTTGTAAAAAGAAAAAAGCTTTTAAAGATGAAGATGGACAATCTTCAGCGGATAATAGAAGCGTTCAAACAGAAAATGACCTTGCTAATAATGAAATTAACACTGAAGTTGGAAATAATAACTTTTTACATGGAAGAAGTGTAAATGGTTCACAAAGCGCTGCTATTCAAAAAGCACTTGGTATTAATGCAACAGGTTATACAATTGATACAACAGGTGCATATACCGGTACAATTAAAATTAATTATAACGGAACTACAGTAAGCAACCGTACAAGAACAGGCTCTATCCGACTAACCATCCAAAACTATCCAACA
The DNA here is from genome assembly GCA_032358315.1 of Ophiocytium majus. Classification (NCBI taxonomy): domain Eukaryota; class Xanthophyceae; order Mischococcales; family Ophiocytiaceae; genus Ophiocytium; species Ophiocytium majus. Next base: position 6,651 of record JAULBY010013958.1, on the reverse strand, counting down.
AAAAAATGGAAAGATATTGGATGTGTTTTAAAGGTTGATTATTTAGCGTACAAAATTACGCGCGCATCTGATGGAAAAAGTATTGAATTAAATGGAACTCAATTTATAACCAACGAAACAGGTGGTTCTTGGTGGGAATTATTGATCATTCACACACAAACAAGCTTAGCTACTTCAGTTACAGGTTCAAACCTTAACGTAACATTTGATGGTGATAAAACTGCTGTATACAATATTAATCGTCGTTTCACTTACACTTTACCGGGTGGTATCTTAACCTGCACCGGTGAAGGTATTGGTAGCGATGGAAGTTTGGGAAGCTTAGAGAATTATGGTACAACACGTGATGGGGACGCTTTTACAAGCCAGGTTACAACTCCAATTGTTTGGAACTGGACTTGCGGCTGGTGGGCTCCTGTTGCAGGCGAAGTAGATATTAAAGTGGAAGATAAAGATTTTAATCTTAAAGTTACTTTTAGTGTTGATCAAAGTGGAAACAATGTTTCTGCTGGTCCAAATGCTTGTCCTTATGGCTGGAAAGTAGAATGGAAACATAAAAACAAAACCAAGAAAAAAGTATTTGGTTATGTTTAACTAAGAATAGAATTCAAAAAAAAGCCCAGCAAAGTAAATTGCGGGGCTTTTTTAATTATAAAATTAATTTTAGCTAAAGGCATTAAAGCCCGTCACATCCATACCCGTTATGAGTAAATGTATATCGTGAGTTCCTTCATAAGTAATAACGCTTTCTAAATTCATCATGTGGCGCATAATTGGGTATTCACCTGTAATGCCCATTCCGCCATGTATCTGGCGTGCTTCACGCGCAATTTGTAAAGCCATGTTTACATTGTTGCGTTTAGCCATACTAATTTGCGCAGGTGTTGCACGGTGCTCATTTTTTAAAACACCTAATCTCCAGGTTAATAATTGTGCTTTAGTAATTTCGGTGATCATCTCAGCTAATTTTTTTTGTGTTAACTGAAAAGCACCAATTGGTTTGCCAAATTGAATACGCTCTTTGCTATAACGTAATGCGCTATCATAACAATCCATAGCAGCACCAATAACGCCCCAGGCAATTCCAAAACGTGCGCTGTTCAAACAACCTAATGGTCCTTTTAAACCTTTAATGTTTGGGAAAATATTTTCTTTAGGAACTTTTACATTATCAAAAACCAGTTCTCCGGTGGCGCTGGCACGCAAACTCCATTTACCATGGGTTTCAGGAGTTGTAAAACCAGGCATACCTCTTTCTACAACTAAGCCTCTTATTTCGCCAGCTTCATCTTTTGCCCAAACAACAGCAATATCTGCAAATGGTGAATTACTGATCCACATTTTTGCGCCGTTTAAAATAACGTTTTTACCATCACCTGCATCTTTAAAGTTAGTGATCATACCGTTTGGATTACTTCCATGATCAGGCTCTGTTAAACCAAAGCAGCCCATCAGATCGCCGGTTGCCAGTTTTGGTAAATATTTTTTCTTTTGCTCTTCACTTCCATAAGTATAAATAGGAAACATTACTAATGAGCTTTGTACCGATGCAGTTGAACGTAAGCCGCTATCGCCACGTTCTAACTCCTGCATAATTAAACCATAAGAGATCTGGTCTAAGCCAGGGCCACCATATTCAGTAGGAATATAAGGGCCAAAGGCACCGATCTCGGCAAGACCTTTTATCCATTGCTTTGGAAATTTTGTTGTCTGGCAAGCTTCTTCAACAATAGGGGTAACTTCTTTTTTTACCCACGCACGCGCAGTTTCGCGAATTAATTTATGTTCATCAGTTAAAAGCTCATCCATTAAATAATAATCATGAGCCTGGAAATTATCAGTTGCCATATAGTTTTAATTTGAGGCACAAATTTAATAATTAAAAGGCTAAACAACGCTTTGTTTTTCAGCCAAAAAATTGTATTTTTAAGGGAAAGAATTTTTATAAAAAAGCGTACTTCATATTTAATCTGGGCAATTTTATTGTTTAAGCTGGCTTTTAGCCAGGATATTCACTTTTCGCAGTTTGATGGCTCTTTATTAAACCTTACGCCCGGTTTTACGGGCTTTTTTAATGGTGATTTTAGAGTAGGTGCAATTTATCGTAGTCAATGGCAGGCTGTACCTGTTCCTTATTCTACTTTTAGCATGAATGGCGAGGCCCGCATTAAGCCAAAGCAATTGGTTAAAGATATGGTTGGCGTTGGCCTTGTGTTTAACAGTGATAAGGCAGGGGATGCGCGTTACGGTACCACGCAGATATATGCTAATAGCAGTTATATTTTTTTAGGTAAGCCGGATAGCAGCCTGCTTATAACCGTAGGTATGAATCTTGGCTGGTGCCAGGTGGGTTTTGATTATGATAAAATGACCTTTGACAATCAATACGACGGCTTAAACTATAATAAAACAACTGCAACAGGCGAGAATTTTGATTGGTCTAAATTTAATTATGCCGATGTGAACCTGGGTACGGGTATTCAATATATTTTAAATCAAAAACACAGATTTACAGTTGGTCTTGGTTTTCATCACTTAACAAGTCCTGTAATTACTTACCAGGGCAATAGGTTAAGCCGCCTTGATTTTAAAATGACAAATTATCTGAGTTATTCAACACCTATTGCCCCAAAAGCTGATATTATTGCGGAAGCGCTTATTTCAAAACAAGCAAAAAATTATGAGATAATACCTCATAGTTCTATCAAATATTACTTTAACCGCGATGATAATAAAGCAATTTTAGGAGGTTTGTGTTTTCGCGCAAAAGATGCTATAGTGCTTAGGTTTGGCTATACGCATAAAACACTGCAAAGCGGAATTGCTTATGATATTAACGTAAGTAAATTTACTGCAGCCACTAATCGAAGAGGTGCTTTTGAGATCTTCGTAAATTATATTATCAGGCGCATACCTTCTAAAGTAATTAAAAAAAGAGTATGCCCGGTATTTATGTAATGTGAAAAATAAAAGTCTGTACATATTAATTGCTTTTTGTTTTTGCTTTAATTTTTTAAAAAGCCAATCTAATCGTTTACTGGAGGCACAGGCAAATGCCGCCATGCTGAATAAAGATTGGTTTACAGCAGCACAAAATTATAGCAAGCTTTGGTTTCGCGATAGCAGTGAAATTAGTTTGCAGTATAATTATGCCGAAGCCAGTCGCTTAAATTTTGATATCGATCTCGCTTTAAGATTGTACGGTAAAGTTGCAGCTATAGATAACGGAAAAAAATATCCGCTTACGTTTTATTGGATCGGGCAATTATTAAAAAGTAAAGGGCAATATAAAGACGCGAAAAAATGGTTCTCTAAATTTTCAAAAATTAAGAAAAAGTATCCAAGACTTAATTTTGATTATTATATAAAAAAATCATTCGTTGAAATTGAAGCCTGCGATCTTGCGCAATTGCTTATTAAAAACCCTGTAAGCCCTAAATTAGAACATTTGGACAGTACTATTAATAGTAAAGTAAGTGAGTATGCTGCATTTGAAAAAGACAGTACACTCTATTTTTCTTCTCTAAAAAATCCTTCAAAAAAAGATGTAAATGATGTAAGTTTTAATAAAATTTATAAGTCAGACATGAAAAACATGAAATGGCAAAAAGTAAAAGCCCTGGATACAAATATTAATGCAACGTATTTACATAATGCCAATACTTGTTTTAGCGCTGACTATAAACAAATGATCGTATCGCGATGTGAGGCAAAAAACGCGAGTGAATATAGCTGTGAATTGTATTTAAGTAATTATGTAAACAAAAAATGGCAGCCTTTGGAGCGCATGCCTGAACCAATTAATAAAAAAGGGGTTAATACGTCGCAGCCAAGTTTTGGCGAAATGAATGGTAAGGCTGTTTTGTTTTTTGCAAGCAACAGGGCCGGGGGAGAAGGCGCACTGGACATTTGGTATAGTTTTAAAAATGCAGATGGAACATATGCTGATCCTATTAATGCCGGCAAAAAAATAAATACACCTGATGATGAAATTACACCCTGGTATGTAAACGAAAGAAACACTTTATATTTTAGCAGTACGTATCATAAAGGGTTAGGTGGTTTTGATATTTTTAAAAGTGAGTTTAAAGATTCAATTTTTACTGAGCCGCAAAATGCAGGTTACCCAATTAATAGCAGTTATAATGATATTTATTATTCGGTAAATAAAAGCCGCGATCGCGCGTATTTATCAAGTAACCGTGTAGGTTCTTATTTTGAAAATAAATTAAATTGCTGCAACGATATTTACAGGTTTAGCATTGAGCCTTTAAGTTTACCACCTGCGCCAATTGATACTATGGCAATGCTTACAGGGCAAATGAAATTATTAGTGCCTCTTACTTTATATTTTCATAATGATGAGCCTGATCCTAAAACAAAAAACATTACAACTACAAAAACTTACGAAACAACTTATAATGAGTATAAGGTTCTGGTACCGCAATATGTGGGTGAGTATCCTAAAGGTTTAGAAGGTGAAGTTAAAGAAAAAGCACTGAACAGGGTAGAAAATTTTTTTGCGGATAGTGTAGATGCAGGCATGGAAGACCTTCGTAAATTTTCGGACCTTTTAGAAAAAGTATTATTAAAAGGCGAAACCGTAAAAATTACCATGAAAGGCTATTGCAGTCCACTGGCGAGTACAGATTACAATGTTAATTTGGCAAAACGTCGTATTAGCAGTTTGCGTAATTATTTTACCGAGACAAAGAACGGTTGGTTTGTAAAATATTTTGATAATAAAACTACAGGGGAAGGAAAAATTATTTTTGAAGATGTTGATATCGGCGAATTACCTGCCAGTAAAGTTAGTGATGATCTTAAAGATAAACGTAACTCGGTTTATAATCCTTCTGCAGCCTCGGAGCGTAAGATCCAGATCATTGCCGTAAGCTTTGGTAGTTGAGTTAAAGCATGATATCTAAATTAAAAATCTTTTTATTTATTTTTGTATATATAATTTTAGGCCTAAGCCTGGTTTTTTATATTTCAGACAATCCCTTATCTATATCAAAAAACAGGGATGAAAATGCAGCTATTGCCATAAGAGATAATGTAAGTGATCTTGAAAAAAATGGTAGCCTGCTTTTTACCCAAGCGTATTTAAATATAAAATACAAGCGTAGTGTTTATTTTACACAGGCATTTAGAGAAGATAAAAGACAACAGTTTGCAGATAGTTTATCAATGCTTTTAACGCACCATAAAAAGGTTGATGTTTATTTATTAGCACATCATAATTATTATCATCACTGGTTGCGGGATATTGATCCATCTTTATTACCGCATCTTAATTTAATATACAATACAGGCTGCGGAAACGCTGCAGATTCGATCAATTATAAAGCTCTTGGCGCAAAATATTATATTGCTCATAAAGGCAAAAATAGCCTATCGCCTATATTTTATTTTTATTTTTTAAGAAGACTAAACCCTTCAACAGATCCTGAACAAGCAACGGTTTCTGCAAACGAGAAAGTACTGAGAGTTTTAAATTTTTTAGGAATTGTAACCGAAATTAAAGAACATGAAGGCTGTATTTATTAAACATAAAAGCATTTGGCTCATTTGCATTAATTTAATTTTAGTAAGTGTATGCGTGACCTTATTATTAAGGTTTTTTAATATAAATCAAAACTTTGATTTTCAAATTATTTCCGGTAAAGTAAATTTAATTCTACTTGTATTTTCCGGTGCCTCAGTGATCTTAAATATTGGTAATGTATTTTATATATTCAGATCTAGCTATAAATATATTTTTAAAGGCTCACTTTTACTTTTAAATTTTATTGTTTTCCTGATCTCATTTTTATTATTGCATTTTTACTTTATTTCAAGTGCTATTTATTAATAAAGATCTTTCAGAGTTCAATCTTTTTTCTTTAAACGCTCCATACTTTTCTCAATATAGTTTTCGGTTGGCAGCGAAGCCGTTTGAATACGTTTGGCGTAAGTAATAGAATCTGTTATCTCCTTGTTTTTTTCATCCACAATATTCTTTTGATGCCGGATAATAGTATTGTCCTTTTTCTTTTGAGTAAAATTTTTATACAACACAAATGATAATATAAGCAGTAGCAGTAATCCGGCAGCCATACCATATTGCCGGAGCCGTTGCTGATTTATCTCGGCATCTTTTAATTGCGCTTCTTTATTAAGATTGCTTATATTTAATTCTTTCTTATCTGCTTCGTATTTCTCTTTCATCTCGTTCATTTGTTCAGAAAAATCTTTGTTGAACAAGGTATCGCGTATATTTATGGCGTTGAATGCATTTTCATAGGCTGATTCAAAATCTCTGGCTTTTGCATACATTCCGGCCAAATGAACCATTGTTTTAAAATTATTCTCAAAGAAAATGAAACCAACAAGAATTAGCAGTAGTTATGTTGTACCTAAAGGCACACCCAATATGGCGGATGCTTTACATAGTTTTGAGAAAAGAACAAGCGATGGTTTTGGAGGTAGAGTTTGTTCTCAAATAAATGAAAAATTAAGAGAACTTTATCGATCTGGAGTTAATCCAGATGTGACTGACTTAAAAATAGTTGTCGATAGTAAAAACTATAAAGTTGATTGGGAAGCAACTATTCAACCAAGCAAGGATGGAAAGGCTTATGTTGGAGTTAGCACATTTGGATCGGCTGG
>JAULBY010013947.1:0-22158 GCA_032358315.1 Ophiocytium majus | reverse complement strand
GTTTTAATCACATCGGCATCGATGGCTTCCAAAATAATATCTGGGGCAATATTTCTTTGTGCAAAGGCTGCATCAATCTTGCTACGACCTGCAAAGGCTTTGTCATAAGTGATGATGGGATATTTGGCGATCTCTTCAAGTGTCAGGGTTGCTTGGTTCAGAAGCGGGTGACTTAGTGGCACCATGAGGACATGCTGCCATTGGTAGCCTGGGAGAGCCAGGACACCGGGAGTATTAGCAATCCCTTCGGTTGCAATCGCAATATCGGCGCGATCATGAGTCAGTAGCTCAGCAATTTGACCTGGACTGCCTTGCTGAATGCTCACCTTTACTTTGGGGAAGCGCTTGGTAAATTCAGTAAGTACCTTAGGGAGTGCGTAACGTGCTTGCGTATGGGTAGTTGCGATCACAAAACTGCCTTGGTCCTGACTGGCAAAATCTTTGCCCACTCTTTTCAGTGTTTCGACTTCATCCAAGATGTGCTCAATCGAGATTAAGATCCGTTTACCCGGTTCAGTCAGTGAGCGAATGCGTTTGCCATGGCGACGAAAGATCTCCACGCCCAATTCATCTTCTAATTCAATAATCGCCTTCGATACACCTGGTTGAGAGGTGAAGAGGGCTTTCGCTGCGGTGGTTAAGTTGAAGTTTTGTCTAACGGCTTCGCGGACAAAGCGGAATTGATGAAGGTTCATAAGGGGATGTCCAGGATTGACTGCCCTTAATATACCTTATTTGATATATCAATCTTATTCTATATGTGCTTATTGCTATGTAATGCTATAGGGCGGCTTACTTCTTGATGGCTGCTAAGGCGCCTTTTAAGCCAGAGGTGCCAAAGATAGTGACACCATCTAATTTGTAAGGATTGTTGCCGCTTTGTAAGAGGTTAAGCTCAAACTCAAGAGCCGAGCTAATACCCATCAAGTCCTTGTCGGAGATTGGGATTGCTGTTTGAACACCGTTACTCATTGCTTCCCAAGGTTTCATCAGACCAGGAGCAACTGCTTGATTGTTAAAGGCCAACTGTAGGCGAGTATCACGATTTAAGTAGTCTGCAAGTTGATTTAAGTTGAGATTGCCAGACAAAGGCTTGGCGTAAACCGTTAGCCGAAAATCTTTATCTTTATTCTGTTTTGTAAGACCAAGGGTGATGCTGAAATTATTGGAGACTTGTTTCTCAGTAACCAAAATAATGAGTAGACCATCATCAAGCGCTTGCATTCTCCAAGGGTAAGTAATGATGCGTGTACCGTTATCTAAATTGAGTAACTTTGCACTGCTCAAGCTAATGAGTGAGACAGAGGTTCCCTTGGCTTGTAACATTTGATCAACGAAGCGACGATCTACACCCATCTGGTCAAAATAGCTTCCTAGGCTATTGACAGCAGTTTTCATCTCATTTTCATTTACCGTTTTAGTATTAGAGCGCAGAGCATAAATGCCAATCTTGTCGTTGGGATCAATACGACGATTAACCCCGCCAGCAAAGGCTAAGACGCATGCTGAGTAGCACTGACCATCGATTTCGTTCAACATCTTTTTATTGAGCTGAGTACGGCCAACGCGAGTGTTGAAGGATTTCTGGCGTAGTACTTGTCCAAGTCGAATACCGCTATTGAGATCTCCATCAGTGGAGTTCAGCAAGACTGCTGTACCAGCAGGAATGCTGGCAGTACTTTGGATAAATTTATCGACATTGGCTTTATTAATTGGCGCATCAAATAAAACCATCAACTCGCATTTTTCACGTTCGCAAACACTTGCCAATGAAAAATTCGCTTTTGCGTCAGCTGTGCTTTGAGATTGCGCTGCTGCAATCGGTGGTGAAATAGTAGCAGGGGCAGGAGAGACAGTTGGTACTACTCTATTTTGTTCAACAGGCGCCACAGTTGTGCTTGTTTTACTAGGCTCTACTTTTTTATCGGCAGGTTTGCTGCCAAATATTTTTTGCCAAAACGAAGGCTCTTCATCGCCACTACTTTTGCTGCTAGCGCTGACTGGGGTCTGAATGGTTTCTTTCAGAGGTTCAGGGGCGCCGCTTTGCTCTACTATGAAATCAGGCTGCTTGGATGAAGCCCCGCCAAAAATTCGTTTCCAGAAGGGCTCTGTGTTGCTAGGCTCATTTGCTGGTGGTGTAGGGGGTACAGCTTTGCTTGCATCGGCAGAAGGAGGGCTAGCAGGTCCTAGGCTAGGCAACGGCGTGTTACTTTGGGCTCCCTCTTCCAGAAAAGGAGAGATGGAAGAGGCGCGGCTAAACAGATCCTGCCAAAAGGGTGCTGAACTTGCTGCATTGGCCTCACTAGCGCCATTCACTTGGTTTGGCGTAGCTTCAGCTTTTGGGCTGCTTACTTCAGTCTTCTCAGATAAAGGGGGCTCAGAGCCTGAGCTCACTTGCCCAGTACTTGGAGCGGCAGGGGTTCGAGTTTTTGCTTCTTTGCTAGCCTTTTTGGGCGGAGAACTCTTTGTTTTTTTGGGAGCTTCTTTAGAGGGCTTTACTTTGTTCGATTTTTGCTCATTGGGCTGGCTTTCGCTTGCCTTAGGTGTGCTGCCAAAAACCTTGTCCCAGGCAGACGGTGCTGGATTATCAGCGGCAAGCAGAGGTCCTGAAACGGCACCCCAAAAGGCAATTCCTACGAAAAAAAGCACAAAACGGGGGCGAAAAGGCAAACAAAGGCCCTGAAAGGTCATTCTGGAAATTATAGATGAAATGATAAAAATGATACTTTGGAGCTCACACTCAGCAAGATCATTTTTTGGCAGGCTTACTCCTGCAAAGGTTGAGCACTTTTTGTTCAAGAATCTCTAAAGAATAGGGTTTATGGAGGACTTCTAGTGCTTTTGGTAGTCCTCCCCTCTGTTCAATGTCTGCAGGGCTTAGAGCGGTGCTAACGATGATTTGAGTGGGGGCAAATTCACTACCAATCAGGGAATTAATCATTCGAAAACCATCCATGCCTGGCATATTGAGGTCGGCGATGACAAGGTCAGGTAAAAATTGTCCGATTAATACCAAGCCTGCAAAGCCATCTTTGGCGCTCCGCACCTCAATCTTTTCCACTAGATCGGATAAAGAGAGTTCAATCAGGCGCAGCAAGTCTTGGTCATCCTCAACCACCACCACCTTAAAGGCGCCTTCGTCACTTGCCTGACTTACAGATGTGCGTGCTTGCCTAGCACGCTCAGCTAGTAAGCCATCGACGGATTTGCGCAGAATACGTCTGTGCCCCCCAGACGTTTTCCAGGCCAGTAGAACGCCACTTTCAACCCATAATTGAGCTGTACGCAGGGAAATACCCAGTAATTCAGCAGCTTCTCTGGTGGATACGTAGGCGTCTTCAGAGTTCATGCGTTAACAATAGCAAAAAATGCTCTCTTGTGTGTAAAGTAAATGAATAGGTTGATTTGGAATGCGAAAATTTTATACCATTATAGATTTTATAACTTTTTTCTAGAGAGCTCTTGGGATAGTTGAATCGCTAGCAATTAGACTAAAGGATAATTTTGATTAAACGCTGGTACCAATCTTCTTTACGACATCAAATTTTGATTTGGTTGCTCGTTATTAATTTTTTAGTGCTGCTATTAATGGCGTTTGTTACCTTACAGGTTGCACTTAAATCAGTTGAAAAAAATATTTATGAACAGCTAGAGCGTGAACACGTCATTGAAGCCGAGGTGATTGAATCATCTCTTAACCGGATGGTAGGCGAGATTCAGGCGCTAGGCGCTGCACCAATATTAATTAATACACTCAATTCCTCAGATAGAGCGGAGCAATTATTAGGACCTGTATTAAAACTCAATCCTCTCATTCAGGATGATCGCAATGATTTTTATTTGCTCGATGTTAATTTAAAGCAAATCTACACCATTGGCTCGAGCGCAAATTGGTTGCCAGAATCTAATGACCTAGCAAAAAAAGCCTTGTCTCAACTCAAAACGCAAGCAGCAATTTACAAAACAGGTTCAAGTTACATTCTTCAGATTGCTCAACCCGTCAATACACGCGGTGTATTTGTGCTTAGTCAATCTATTAATCAGCTCATGGGCCGTTTCTTCCAGGGGCGCCAAGATATTGCTGCTTGGATTTTGGAGGATCAATCGGGTCAAGTGCTATCTAATTTGCACGATAGTACAAATGCAGGACAAAACATTGCAAAAGAATTGTATGCCCGTAATGATCGGCAAGGAGCACCGGAAGTTTTACCTAAAAATTTTGATCGGGGAGAAGCTTGGAGAACTATTAAGGGACCGCTGCGTCTGATTCAGCCGCTAGCCGATTTACATTTGCAATTATCTTTAAATGAGCGCACTAATTGGACCAAAATTGTTACTATTGAGTTGCTCATACCATTTCTATTGGCTTTGGTATTGATTTTAATTATTGCGTTCGTGTTTATTGCTTACGCTGGGCGAACACTGGCAACACCATTAGAAGAGTTGGCAAACTACGCTCTCAGCATTAAAGGTTCTGGTTTTTCTAGTGAACTTAATCAAGAGAAGTTGACTGCATTGGTTAGTCGCCAAGATGAGGTGGGGCGCTTGAGTAACCAGTTCTCGCTCATGCTCACGCGTTTACGTCAGGGTTATATGGGTCTGGAGGACCAGGTGGCTCGGCGAAATGCCCAACTTGAGGCGATTTTTGCTTTATCTCCCGATGGCTTTGTGGAACTAGATGCCCAAGGACGGGTGGGATTTGTTAATCCTGCATTTGAGATTTTGACTAGCCTTTCTGCGGCTGAGGTGATTGGTGGGTCAGCAACTAAATTGGTAGAAAAATTACATGGCCTGACGCGAGGTATGGAGCCCATGCAAATTCAGGAGATGTTGAGTGCATCCGAACAACTCCATTGCTTAGATCTAGAAATTCCCTTTAGACGTACCTTGGCCATCATTACTAAATCTAATCAGTCTGGCGGCCACATCATTTATTTACACGACATCACTCAAGAAGCTGAGTTAGAAGAAATGCGTAGCGCATTTATGGCAACGGCTGCTCATGAACTGCGTACCCCGATTAGTAATATTTTGGGTTATGCAGAGTTACTGATGCGACGCTTAAAGAGTGTTACCAAGCCAAGTGAAGCAACGATACAAGAGATGGCAGCAGTTATTGAACGTCAGTCAAAAAATATGGCTGAGTTAGTCAATGACTTGCTTGATCTTGCCCGTATTGAAAATCAAATGGCTAAAGGCCTACATCTTCAAGAAACTTCTCTGGCAACGTACCTGCGGCCAGTAGTGGCGCAGTTTCAGATGCATGGCGATGCGCGTGATGTTGTTACCTATATTGATGACCATTTACCTGATGTGCGCCTTCATCCCGATAGTTTTAAGCGTTTGATTGTGAACTTATTGAGTAACGCCTTTAAGTACTCATCTAGTGGCAGTCCTGTGATTGTGAAAACATTTACACAGAAAAAAAAGGATCAGCTATATGTTGGTATTGCTATCCAAGATTATGGCGACGGCATGTCACCCGAAGATTTGGAGCATGCGTTTGAGCGTTTTTATCGCAGTAGCTCGCAAGAGGCGATTACGGGAACTGGTCTTGGCTTGTCTATCGCCAAAGAAATTATGCTTGCACACGCAGGTGAAATTGAAATTCAAAGCGCATTAGGTGAAGGCACTACCGTCACCTTGCTGTTTCCTGCGATGCGTAAATGGGGTAATTCAGAAAAAAGTTAGCTCTTATTAGATTGAAGGATTAGGGCGCTCATGCAAAGACTTGGCAAGATTAATTAAGCAATGCTTGCCGCGTGCATCTGTTTCTTTAAAGCACTTTAATAAGAATGCCTCGATTGGTTCTAGTGTGACACCTTTAGATCTGCGATCTGGACCCGCGTAAGCAGCTTCTTCGCTTGGAGTCGAGCGATTAGTGACAAAAGACATGTCTAGGCCCAACCACTCCACCAGGACTTGCAACCTCTCGATTTCTGGAAGGGAGAGGCTGCGCATCCAGCGCCGGGCAGTTTCTTGTGAGATGGCCGATACATCCTTGGCCCGCAAATTAAAGTCCCGGCTTACAACCGAGGCACTGGGCATACGTCCGTAATAGTCGATTAAGCGCCGAGAAAGTTCTTTGGAAAAAGCCTGCTTCATATATAGCCTTAATAATGACCCAAAAATAGATACGCTTATGGGGTTTTAGATGGTAAAAACCCAAATAAAAGTTACATAAATAACAAAATTTATAACTACTAGGAACGCTAATTTACTGCTAAAAATATTAAATTGCACGATAAAGGTGTAATTTACGCCTCATAAACCCTTGATAGTTGGTGATTTGCGACATCAATCTAGCAAAAACCACAGTTAAGTTCGAATAATTGGCGTGGAATTTGTACTTCTGATGTGTAAATTCCACAAAAATGGCGCTAATTACAAGAAAAAATACCCCAAAAAGACGCATTTATCAAAGCAAAAATGCCGCTTAAAAGTGTGTATTGAGCGATAAAATTAATCAAAATTTGATGGAAAAAATGATTAATTAAAATGTGTAAAATTAATGCTAAATAATTCTGTTTTTTATGGGTCCAAAGATATAATTAATAATCTCAAAAATAGATTATTAATTATTTAATAAATTAATCTAAAAATATAATAAAAATATATCAAAAAAGACCCATTTTAGGTCTACATTACCCCCCCCAGAAACCCATGATTTATATGCTTTTCTAGGCGAATTGCCGATATTTTCAGCATGATAATCCGTAAAAATGAAACAAGTGATAATTTTGGCTTATCACTTTTACCATTTATTACACGATCATCGTGGGGGTATTTAGAGGGTATTTAAATATATCCCCATTGGGCTTGGTAAAGATATTGCTATTGCCCATTATTCTAATTTGGTGATAATTCGCCCAAATTTTTCGTAATGAGCAATAAACGCAAGACCCCCTCCAAGCGGTCTGTGCAGGTACGCGTACCTGAGGCTCAAAACCCACGCCTGGCCAAACTGGCCAAGGTGGCGAAAGTCGTCGTCAATTCCTTCGATGTCAAAACCTTCCAATGGATTGCAGCGGTCGTTTTTGGGCTTGCTTTGGAGGCCGAGCGAGCTCAGGCAGCTCAGGCTGAAGCCCAGCTTCGTTTCAATGCCGAATCAGAATCTGGTGATGAGCAACATTTGGCCGATCAAGTTCTTGCCGAAGGTGGTGAGGAGGGTGAAGCGGGAGAACAGGTAACACGCACAATCCACTTGGGCCCGCATTCGGAGATGTTGTTGGCGCAAGTTGTCACGGCGCCGTTAGACGATTCCCTCGACACACTGTCGCAACTAAAGCGATTCTTTGCAGATTGGTTCTCAAAGCATCCTACGCCAAAAGTAACGGATGAAGATATTGCCGCCGGTGTTGATCCAGCACTCACACGTGATCAAGCGATAACCCAAGCGATCGAGCGTGCAGCCATCGAGTTCAATTTAACGCCTGGCTCACTGGGCACTACTACGATGACCGAGTTGCGTGAGTTGTACCCGCAACAAGCAGGTGGTAGTGCGCAACTAGTTGATTTCAATTTACCGTTGCAGTTTGCTAATGAAGCTGGTGATTCGGATCTCACACGCTTTGCAGAAAATGCACCCAATCTAGGTGAGATGGGTGATGGCTCTGCTAGCGGTTTTGATCCCACTTATCTTTCAGGTTTGCTTGGCGGCTTAGCTGGGGTTGGCGGCGGCGGCAGTGGCGCAGCAGGAGCAGTTGCTCTAGCTGGTGGCGCTGGGGTAGCTGCAGGTGGTGGTGTGGTTGCAGGTGGCGGTGTGGTTGCTGCAACAACTAGCACTGCAATTGCGGGCGCTGCAATTGACGGATTGATTCAAGGCGCTACAGTCAACTTGCAGGTCAGGATTAATGGTGACTGGGTTACAGAGCTACAGACCGTTACCGATGCAATGGGTGCTTACTCATTCGATTTAACCACTGCAGCTAAAACCTATGCAGCGCAAGTGGCCGCAATCAATGCTGCTAAGGCAAGTGATATTCGTGTGGTCATTGAGGCTGGCGGTTTTGACCAAAATACAGGTCAACAAGTTGGTCAATTGGTTGCTGGTGCAACCATCCAAACATTGGCAGAAAATGAAACAGCCGTCGCTGCCGCGGTGACTCCGTTAACGATGGTGATTGCCTCATCATCGAATCTTTCTGAAGATCAACTCAAAGCCCAATTTGGTATTACAGGAGTCTCTGATTTAGGCACCTTCAATCCGATTACAGCAATGAGCTCTAGCAATGCTGGCTTGGTGCAGTTAGGACAATCTGTCTTTACGATTCAGCAAACCCTATACACCTTGATTCAAAGTGCAGCAGCCGTGCATGCTGGTGGAGGCACAGTTGACTCCAATGCTCTGACCGGCGCCTTAGAGTCAGTCGTTGATGCCATCAATGCAAATATTGAGAGTGGGGCTAGCACCATCACCGTGAATGAAATTACAGCTACGGTGATTGCAGACTCATTAGGTTTGGCTGTTGCTGATGTCAAAGTCACTACCATTGCGGATGCCATCATTGCAACGAATGATGCAGTGAGTTCTTACTATGCGCGCTTGGCAGGTGCATACCAAACCTTAGCGCAAGATGCTACTGATGCTACTGCGCAAAGCTTAGTGGCCAGTGCTAAGGCTGCGGCAGGTGTATCGCAAACCGATTTGATTCAAGCAGTAGACGATTACTTAACGGGTGTAGAAGCTACTATCGATGTCGATGCTCTTGCAAATGGCATTGCCGTACAAGCAGATAGCATGCAGCAGTTGCTGGCACTGAAAGGCGCAACTGTTGCTGCAGCTACCAGCTTATTCGTACCGGTTTATCTGGTTTCTCAAGTGATTGATCAATCCAATGGTGGTCTAAACGATGGATTGGCTAAAGGGATTCTGGCAAAAGATGCTACTGGTGCTGTCATTGCTAATGGCAACAGCATCAAACTGACAGACATTGCAAGTGAGATTAGTCAAGTCTCCTTAGCAGAGTTGATCAAGCTCAATGTTGAAACAGTAAACGTTCTAGGTACCAATACCAAAATTGAAATTGCTTTATTGGGCAATGGGATCAATCAATTAGCGTCAGTAAATCTTGGCGCATTAGATGATGGCAACACCTTGTTTGATGCTAGCAAAGTATCAGTCACACTCAAGGTAGCTGATCAAGCGCAATTTAATCAAATTGCAGCAAATATCGCCGTACTGCAATCGGATGGTATTTATGGATTTAAAGCAGTTACTGGCAGCCTCACCATTGACGCTGCAACTGCTTTAGATTGGATTGCCGATGGCGTGTATTTCAGTAGTGGTTCTTTTGTTGCCAATGCAGCAACCGCTCTTGACTATGACCAAGCTAAAGCATTAGCGGGTGCTGGTGTTTCTTTAGCCGCTGGCACAGTGATTGATGCTTCCTCTGCCAGCTTGAGTGTGCAAGATGCTTTATCCATCATCAACAGTGGTGCAACCTTTACGGCTGACAACACCCTAGCGCCAACCTTGACAGTGGCACTGCAAACTTCTGATCTGCAGGGTGGTGCAGCGACTATCGAGGCAAATTTACTCAAGCTCGCTAATGCTGGGGTTGGTTTTGTATTCCCAACTACAGGAACGTTGACCGGAAACGGCGTGGCATTTGCCAATGGTAAGTTGACCCTGTCAAACCTCAGCATGAGTCTGAGTGATGTGCAGCATTTACAAAATGCGGCAGTTGCGGGTGGCATCAGTTTCTCTAATTCGACTGTTGCAATTACTAGAGCTGATTTAGATACTTTGCTTGCTGGCGCAACTTGGGGTAAGCAGTCAGCAGCCATGGGTCTCAAGTCCTACACAATGGAGAGTGGCAGTTTGATTACTGCTGCCCAAGCAAATGCACTCATCAATCTCGACTCTAGTATCAACATCAGCGGTGCACAGTTAACTGACACGGGTATGTCTGCCACTCAGGCTGGCTATTTTGCTTCTCGTGGCTTAACGCCGCCAGCGGATATTTCGTTTGACTTGGGTTATGCACAGACAGTGGTCTTTACTGATGGCGGATCATTTAAGACGCCAATCACAGTCACCTACGCCTATGATCCAACCTTACCTATCTTGTCAGCCGATGACTTGTTGACTATGGTCAACAAGGGTGTGAGCTTTACCAAATACTTAGCTAACGGTAGTACACCAGCTTCTCCTTACACATTAAGCGCATCCGACACAGCATTTACCTCTGGCAATGATGCTGCGAATAAATTAATTACCTTAATCAAATCTGGCTTAACGCTATCTGCTGGGAATGATTTTGCGGGGCTATCAAACAGTAGTTTGAGCTTAGCTAATGCGAAGTTATTGCTTACCAGTTCTGGTAATACCATTTTTGCCAATGACCACAGCAACATACTTCAGCTTTCAAGCGCAGATTTAAGCGGCACGCAATTTACAGGAACAACCGTCCCTGCATTAAGAGCCTTGGCTGCCCAACACGTCGATATCATCAGACCAATTTCTGGTTTGGTGACGCAAGCACAGGTGGATGCAATTGTTGGTGCAACTGGACCAAGCATTAGCTTTAGTTCAAATACGATTTTGCAATTGACAAGTGCCGCAGCAGTTGATGCAGCTATTGACGATGCAGTTAATTTTGGTGCGCTTGGGATTACAAAAGCAAATATCGGCGTTAGTGGTCTGAGTTTTACTGAAGCTCAAGGATTAATTTCTAAAGGCATTAGCTCGGTCAATGCTGGCCTCACATTGCAGATCTCTGCCAGCGATAATCTTGAGAATGTATCTATCGGTACATTACGTGCCATCTCAGCGATGGGTATCACTACCGTTTCTTCTGCTGGTGGTGCTATTGCCTATGACGATGTCAATGCACTGCTTACTGCGAACCCATCGATTAAATTTGCACCCAATACCACTGTAGATTTAGCTGGCGAAACAGTTTCTGTATCGATGATTGCCAACTTGAGTGGCATGGGTTTACAGCTTAGCCTGCCACCAGGTACAACAATTACTGCCTCTAGCTTGAGTTTGAGTGATGCCTATTCCATGGCACTCAAAGGCTTAAGCTTTGGTTCAGGTACATCCGCACCGATTCAGATTAATGCAGCGCTAACAGACGGTTCTGCAGGTGTGGTGAGTTTGAGTCAAGCACAAAAAGTGTTGACAGCAGTAGCCAATGCCAGTGGTAGTGCACAGTTTGTCAATGGCACACTCAAGGTCACGGGCGCGGATTTACAGACGATAGCAAATAGTGGTTCTGGAAGCGCTCTGGCTAATGCAGGATTTGGTGCATTACAAGTAAACGGTAATCTCACAGTTTCACAAGCCTCTGCAGTGATTGGCAATGGCTTATCGTTTAGTGCGGGTACAACGATTGTTGACCGCTTCATTGATGTTAATCCTGCAAATACATTAAATGCATTCTCTTTAATCTCTGAAGGGGCAAGATTCTCAGGAACCATGGCCAGTGTTTCATCGACTGCCGTGCTAAGTAATTTACTCAATGTCAATGCCAGCGGCAGTGTGAATCTTGATGTCCTCAAAGCAGCTGGCATCACATCCATTTCTTTAAGCGGTAGCGCTGCTAATGTTTCCCAGTCCTTAGCAAAAGCGATTAATGCTAATGGTGGTATCACCTTAGTGGGTGGAACAATTCTGGCTTCTGATGGTTTGACCGCTGCAGATAGCGTGGTCTATGCAAAACTTGGGCTGGCTATTCCTGAAGGCACACCACTCACAGTTACTGGCAACACTATCAGCTACACCGACATCATGGCGTTGGCAAATAAGGGTGTCAAAGTAGCGGTTGATCATTCACCAGGAGTCGGTAGTCAAATTGCAGTGAACCTTGGCGCAAACGATAAATTAACGATTGCTCAAGTACAAAAAATTCTTGCGAGTGCAAGTACCAGTGATGCATTCCACTTCAGTGGTCCAGGCGGTGGTGATGCCACACTCAGTTTGTCAGCAGGCAATAGTGATTTAGGTAGCTTATTTGCTGCAGGCGTTAATCTCACTAGTGTTGCTAATGCTGGCTTTGCGCTACTCAAGTCAGCAACAGGATCTTTATCTCTGACCTTGCGTCAAGAGGTGGCGCTAGTCAACGCAGGCATCCATTTTGCTCCTGGCGATACAGTACAAATTCAGTTGCAAACTGGCGCAAGCACTGGCAATACTTTGGCTGATGTTGTTACGGCAGCACAAAATAATGCTCTAGCTGCTAATATTTTTGTTAAAGCACCAGGCGCTACGCTAACCATTAGCGCTACTCAAGCGGATGCCTTGATGAATGCACGTGTTGCGTTCGTCAATACGGATTTAGTCACTCTCAAGTTAGATGCAGGCAATAGCAATGCTTCTGTACTAGATTCTCTTTCACAATTACAAACCTATGCACTCAGTGGTGTAGATCGCATCGCCGCAAGTGCAGGCTCCTTATCAGTGAGCTTTGCAGAAGCACAAAACGTGAGCAGGGCGCTCATGAAATTTGCTAGTTCTGATACGGTTACCGTTCAACTCTCATCGGCTGGTATTTATGATTTAGGCCTCCGAGACAGTGTGATTCAGAGTTCTGCCACGATGTTGTCGAACATTGGTGTTACTCAGCTGCAATCTACTAGCGGTAGCTTGAATCTCACTGCAGCCCAGATTGCGAGCTTCACTGGTATTGGCGTGAATGGGGCTAGTGCCACCGGACTTAAATTTTTATCCACTGATGCTAATGGCGATGATGTTTCGATTACTGCTAGGGTGGGTGCCAGTGCAAGTGATATTGCTTATGTGATCGATAACGCAGTGAGCTTGCGAAATGCAGGTATCGAGCAAATTGCTTCCAGCGATGGAACCCTTAACTTAACCACCAGCCAGATTTCTGCGCTGGTACAAAACGCAGGCATGTCTTTAACGATTGCCGATGGTACTGCTGTCACCATTCAAATTAACAACAATGCTGACCTCAGCTTCTTGGTGAGTCGTGCGGCCGATTTAACCGCCTTAAATGTCAGCAATGTGTATGTTGCCTCAACCGTTACTGCCTTTAGCCTCTCCGAGGCTCAGTCTTTAGTTAATACATCGAATCTACAATTTACTAACGGCATTGTTAATATTACTCAAGCCGATTTGGCTTTACTCAATCAAGTTGATAGTGCGGGGAATTTAACTGCTGCTGCGGTAGCCGCAAGAACTGCAGCCTCTACTCTAGTTGATCATGGCTTTGTACAGTACCTACTGGGTGGTAGTGTTTTTGATGCGGAGCAAGCGGCAACTTTATTGAGTGTTCTAAATCCCGGACAAGATCCTGATTTTGAAATTTCTGGTGGCCTTGTTCAAGCTGGCAGCGTACTGGCAAGTGATTTAACCTCGGCCGGCTTTAAATCTGCTGATGGTCTACTACTTGCAGACACCATGAGCTTGGCCAAGTTTCATGCTGATGTTGAGAACCCCTATAACTTCTCAGTAGATCCTGAGACTAATCGTCTTAATGTTTATCTCACCGGCGGTGGCGCTACTCCTGTCAGTTTTATTTTGCCAGCTAGCGAGGATGTAAGTAAGGTTACCTTTACCGGTAACTTGCCGGGATCAATATTAGGTGCAGCCAATATTACGACTCATCAATTTGATCAATTGGCAGCGCTTACTGCAAATAATTTTGTCTTTAGCCCGACCTATCCGATTTCTTTGTACCTCACGTCAAGTGATTTAAGTAGCATCAGTTCAATCAATGGTGCTTTGTATCAATCGGCAGGTATTACGACAGTTGTAGTCGGCAGCAGCGCTGTCAATGTATCTCAAGCATTAGCGCTGTATGACAAAGGCTTTACTTTTGCTAATAGCAAGGTGCTATCAGACTCCAGCATCAGCTACGCAAATTACCAGACATTGATGCGCAGTGATGCTGCGACACCATCACTCAATATTGATTTAGCTGTAGGGACACGATTAACCGATAGCAATTTAAGCGTGAGCGTTCTCAAATCCTTGGTTGCTTCGAGCACACTGAATCTGACGAGCGTAAAAGTATCTGATGCGGTGATTGGCGTGAGTGATGCTTCTGCATTACTACGTAGCGTAGATCTATCCACCACCAAGGTGAGTGGCAGCATGACTGCGACCACAGCCAAGCAGCTAGCTACTGAAATAAAAGGATTTGATGCAAGTGCAAGCCTTATTGGTTCACGGATCAGCTTAAGTGATGCCATTGCGCTTAATGGAAAAATCAGCTTAGGTTCTATGACAATTGGCGGCTCTTCTGGAGCGCCATTTAATAGCACTACTAGTGTTATCAGTCTAGAAAACCTTAGTAGCATCATGTCCAAAAATCCTGGCGTGCATATTGGAAATGCTACTTTGGATATCTCTGCAACACGCGGGGTAATTAAGTACAGCGATATCACCTTAATGCAGTCGGCTAGTGATATCACTAGCCCATTAAGTTTTGGCTCCAGCAACGTAATCTTGCAGCTCGATGCGGGTAATGCTAATTTGGGAACAGTGGCTGCTAATGCAGCTAATCTATATTCCTTAGGCGTGAAGCAGTTGATGGGGGCAAGTGGTTCCTTATCACTGACCCTCACGCAAGCACTGGCAGTCACTGGCATTACGACAAGCTCAGATCCAACGAAGGCTGTTCCGCAATTGACATTTGCGAGCAGTGATAGCGTTACTGTCAATTTAGGTCAATCAGACATTCCTGCTGGTAGCGGTACTGATACGGCAGTGGTCAATTTCAAGAATGAGTTAGAGCTTCTTGCAAAAGCAAACGTAGATACGATCCATGCGACCTCAGGATCTCTCAGTCTAAATCTCTCTGTATTCAGGGAGATTCGTGACAATGGTATGAATTTTGCAGTAGGCGATCAAATTACGATCGTCGATACTGCAAGCAATTTAGCCAGTGTCATTAGTAATGCTGCTAGTTATGCCGCGCAAGGTGCCACCAGCATTCTCGCAACTGATGCAAGCGGCCTCTCGCTGTCATTAAGCACTTTCCAAAATGCAGCTAAGAGTTTGACCTTTGCATCAGGTCAAACGATTGCAGTCAGTTTTGGTGATAACGATCTCTTAAGCTTGCGTAGTAATTACGAGTTACTGAAAACTCAAGGTATGACTAAGGTGGTCGTGGCAACCACCACTTCAAGCCAGCACTATGCAAATGAACTTGCATTAGATGACATTAATGCGATATTGGCTGCTGGCCTGACCATTGCGCCTGCAACAGGAAGTGCAGTAGTTGCTGGTATTAGTGCCGGCAATCTCGCAACGATTGCTACGTGGGCGCCTGATTTAATTTCAGAGGGCATTACTGAGTTTGACTTTGGTAGTAATGCACTCACTGCTGCTCAAGCACGCAATGTCATACAGTACATCAGCGATGCAGCCACCCCAGGTGTCCTTAAGGGCAGTCCAACGGTTATTGCTTTATCCAGCGCTGATCAAGCCTATTTTGCTGCAGAAGGATTTACCGTTGGCAACTTGGCGATTGCAGATAGCTATGCCACCTTAAGTGATGCACTGAATGCTGCCGCAAGTCAAATTCTGGTTCCCCAGTCCTTGGCAAAAATTGAAGTCACTGTTGGTGATAGCGAGAAACTCAGTCTTGCAAGTTTTGATACTTTATCTAGCGCCTCTGGTGGGGCCATAACCTTTAAAACTTTAGCTGGCTCGCCTGTGCTGACGATTAATTCTTCGGACTGGTCAAGCCTAACCTCTTCCGAGGCCAGTGCACTTCTCGCTGCTGGCGTATCGAGTGTGACAGCGAGCAGTGTAAGCGTTGCCCAAGCCAAGTTACTTTTAGGTTCGGGCTTGTCATTTGCAAGTCCTGTCACCTTAACTGATACCAGCGTTTCGTTTGCCAATGCCCAGGACTTATCCGCACTCTCTAATGTAGCCTTCTCGTCGGGTGCTCGCCTATCTGATAGCACAATTAGTCTAGCGAACGCTAAGTTGTTGGTTTCTTACGGTGATGCAGGTTTGATGGGCTCTAGCGTGAAGATTAGTAACGCGAGTGTGACAGCTGCTGATGCGCTAAAGCTGATTTCTGATACTGCTAATAACGCAATCTTTAATCTGAGCACTACAGTGAGTGATAGCAGCGTCAGTGCAAGTAGTGCGCTTGGCCTAGTTGGAAAACTCAATCTCAGTAATGTCAATGTCACTGGTAGTGGCACACTCACAGCAACTGAAGCGAGCTCTTTGGTTAGTGCAGTCAAAGCATTCGGTAGCGGCTTATCGGTAACAGGCGCAATTTCTTCGGCGCAAGCGACAAGTTTGCTGAACAAAATTACGCTGACAGGGGCTAACTTACAAAACGCTGATGGTTCTGCAGTCACGATCAGCGCAAGCAGTGCACTGAGTTTCTTGGGCAAAGTCGGCATGAATGCAGACGATGTCATTTTGGCTAATCCAACGGGTACTCTGTCGCTGAGCTTAAGCAATGCAATTAGCCTCGTTGGTGGAGTAAGTCCGGCAGCAAGTCTGCCAAGCTCTGGCGCGGTGGTGGTGACTGGTAGTCCAACGATTACCCAAGCTAAAGATTTAGTGGCTATTGCAGATGATGATGGATCAACTCTGACATTTAGTAATGGCAGTAGTGGTCAAGGACTTATTAATTCGACTGCCAGTGGTGGCATTAGTAGCATCACGCTCACAGAGTATGAGCTCCTTCAGAATGCCAACTTAAAGTTTGCTAGTAGCGATGCAGTGACTTTGCGAGTCGATGCAACACTATTTGATGCAGTGAGTTCAGCAGAACTTGAAGAGATTCTGGCAAATGGCATTGATACGCTTTACGTCAACGGCGCTGCAGAAGTCATTGCGCTTGATAAGGCGCTGGCCTTGGCAGATAGCGGTCTTACTCTGACCGGTGCCGCGCTCTCTACTAACTTCAATAATGCTGAGGTAGTTGGACGACTTGCCGATGCCCACAATGACTACATTAGCTTAACTGGTGCTGGCATCACAGTTAGCAACGTCGTTCTGGCCGATCAAATACGTTTATCTCAAGCGCTTGCTTATGCCGCTGATGTCACTGTGGATGGCAGTAATGCCCTGACTGCTGGTAAGTATTTACTGGCAGCAACCGTAGGTGGCAAAGTCAATGTAATTGCTAATGCTTCCGGTAGCAATGTGATTGAGGCTGCCAAAGTTGCCAACCTTAAAGTAGAAGCAACGGGTCAGTTGCAGTTTGGTAGCGGCATTGCCCTGCAGGTTAGTGCAGATAATCTCAATGACGCTACCTGGCGCTCTACCACTTGGGCAGATGACTACGCCATGGGATTGCGCAAGGTTACCGTTGGTGAATTAAGTATTACAAGTTCGCTAGCCCAATCTTTAATCACTAATAATATTGCTTTTACTGCCGGCGATACTATTACGATCACTGGAGTAGCCCATGATGTTAGTTCTGCTACCTTAAGTACCTATGCTAGCTTGGGCGCCGATGTTTTAAGCTTTAGTGGCGATCTCAATCTTGCGCAGGCAAAGTTAGTTGCCGCAAATGGGTTTACGGTTGCAGGCTCGTATATTACGGTTGATGCAACCTTGGGAGTGTCCCAAGCGGAGTATGCAGGACTCATCAATGCTGGCTTTGATGTTTCTGGCGCAACCTTCACGGGTGATTTAAGTAATGTTGCAGGCGCTAATGCTTTGCTCTTTGCTGCTAATGAAGGGGTTACTAGTGTTAGCTTGGCCGCTGGCCAAACGGTTACGGTAAATGAGTCCACGTACTTAGATTACATTGGTACCCCACCTAGTGGCCCGCTAACGAAGATTAGCAATCTATCGAGTGCGCAGATTATTGTCACTAGCGTTGATAGCGCGAACGTGAATGCCGTTCTAGTAGCAAGTAACGTCAAGAGTATTACGGTAGCTGATACTGCAGCTGATATTTCTGCGGCACTAAATTCGCTCACACTGAATATCGCTAAGATCACTAGCATTACTAATAGTGATGGCAGCGCATTATCTCTGACTGCCACCGAGCTGGCTAATAGTAATGTAGCTAGAGTACTTGCTAAGGTATCGGTCCCACTCACCTATACCGTCAGCGAAGTGAGCGCTGCCAATGCGGCTAGCTTAGTTTCTACTAATAGCAAAGTGGTAGGCGTCAGTATTAGCGACACCGCAGCGAATATTGCAAGCAACTTTAATTCCTTGCAGAGTATTGGTGGTAGCAAACTCACGGATATTACCGTTAGTGATGGTGCCAGAGTCAATCTGACCTACTCTCAGTGGGCCAATAACCCTAAACCGCTTGATGCTCTCCATGATGCTGATGCTGAGATTGGCGTTACTGGCGTTACGGTTGCTAGATTAGCAGAGGTTGTTGCAGATACTGCAGTAGAAGCGATTACTTTGGCTGATACCACTGCCAATATTCAGGCAAGTTTAAGCACTGTTCTGAGTAATGCCACCCATATTACTGCGCTCAGTTTGAGCGGTGGTTCAAGTCTGAATGTTTCTGCAGGCCAGTGGGCAAATGCTGCCAATACTGCTTTCTTCGACAAAGTAACCACCGCGAACCCTAGCTTTAAATTCAACTTAACTGGAGTGTCGGTTGATCAAGCAATTGATCAATACAACTCCAGCATAGATTCACATATTGGTACTGTGGCTATTGCCGATAGCCTTGATCACATTCGCGCCTTAATCGGCTCATCTACTGATTTGGCATCGATCCAAAGTTTGGGCAGTGCTGTTACTGGTATTACTGTTTCTAGTGGAACGGGTGGCACTCCAATTGAGATTAGCAGTAGCGATCTTTCTAGTTATGGTGCTGTACTAGCCAAGATCTCGGGTGGAGGTATTACTTACGATGTCACGGATGTCCTAGCCAATAATGCTAGCGCACTCATTAGCAATAGCACGATTGCGAAGCTAGAGTTGAGCGATAGTGCTGCTAATCTTTCTAGCAGATTTGATGCCTTACAAACTGCATTAGCAAGTCGTGCTGGCGCAGCACCAAGCTTGACGTTCACAGTTTCTGTTACCGATAGTTCACCAGTTGCGCTGAGCGCGTCGCAACTGAGCACAAATAGCGCTCTCATTAATAAGCTGATTGGTACAGATATTACTTATGCCGTGAGTGGCATGAGTGTGAGTGCTGCCTTGGCGGTTCCAACTGGAACTCTAAAAGATCAAATTACGCAATTGACCGTTAGCGATACTGCGGCCAATATTTCTGCTAACTTTACTGCACTGAATAATCTGAACAGTAGCTTAGTTACTGGCATTACGGTTTCAGATGGCAATCCTGTTGCGATTAGCTACTCTCAATATCAGTCTGGTGCTAATGTACTGGCAGATTTAGGCTCAGCAAGCTTTACCGTCTCTGGAGTTGATGCTTCTGATGTTGCTAGTGTTTATGCCAATAGTCGCGTAACTAGCATGACCGTTAGCGATACTGCTGCTGACATTGTCTCGGGCATGGCTACCTTAGCCGCTGACATTAGTAAGATTTCAAGTATTACGGTGAGCAATGCCAGTGCTAATCCAGTTGAGACCATTAGCTATAGCGCTTATACCAATACTGCCAACCAAGCGGTTCTCTCGAAGTTGCCAGCCAGCATGCACTTTGCAGTCACTGGAGTGGCCATTGATCAATTTGCAACTACGGTTGCTAATAGTAATGTCACATCAGCGCAAATCGTAGATACAGTTGCCAACATCCAAGCAGCGCTAGATGATTTACAAACTAGTGCCCTGAAGATTTCTAGTATTACTGCTACCGATAGTGCAAGTGCTAGCTTAACTATTTCTGCTGAGCAACTGGTGAGCAATGCTAGTGTATTAGCAAAACTCAGTGACATCACTTGGGACGTTTCTGGATTTAATACTGATGAGCCTGTCACACTCAGTTTATATAACTACCAACAGCTTGAACCTGCATTAGCAATCTTAGAAGAGCGTTACCCTGAGATCCAGATTCTTGTCAAAGCCAATACAACAAGCCTGGCGGATTACGATTTAGCTAAGGCTGCTGTAGCAGAGGATGTTCATGCATCAGTAATCATTGCAGAAGCCGCGAAAGCAGGCAGTGCGGTAACGCTGAGTTTGAGCAATTACTCAGCTAATGCCGATTACATCAGCGCGGTTGAGGATGCTGGCTATCTTGTGAAGGTTTTGGCGGCAAGTGCCAGTGAATCTGACTTTGGCAAGGTGATTACCGCGATTTCTGGGGATGCTAGCGCTAGGGCTATTCTCCCTAGTGCAGGTGAGGGGGCTTCACTATTTACATATATATATAGTGTAGATTCTAATTTTGCCTCTGCAACAGGCTATATTGGGGCCTTAAAGACCGCTGGATATCAGTTTGATATCACCGGCGCTCCATATACTCAGGCGGCTGCACTATTTAGCAATGTTAGTGTCAACTCAGTCTCTATAGTAGATACTGCAACAGTTTTAGTTGCTCAACTCGATAATTTACAGTCCCATGTAGGCCAAATTGGCACCATTTCGATTGGTAGCGGGTCTACTGTCCTCAGTTTGACGGCGAAGCAACTGAGTGCGGATGCCCCTGTTTTAGCCAAATTGACTGGAACCTACAGCATTGCAGTCACCGGTTTGCTATCTGATCTCAATAGTGCGCTTTCCCAGCTAGAGGCACTGAAGGATGCAGGTCATTTAGCTAGTGTTACCGTTACCCCCGACCGGATTATTGGCGGAATGCCGACTGAGGATGACCCAGAATTATTTGCATCTTTACAGTCCGAGCTGTCTGGTGTTCCTGTTATTTTGGATGGATATGCAGAAGCTTCCGCCTCTGCTTCCGCCTCTGCCTCTGCAAGTCAAAGTGCTTACGAGTCGGCTAGTTACTCTGCATCCGTTAGCGCTTACGAATCCGCTAGCTACAGTGCTTCTGTATCAGCTAGTTATAGTGCCTCTGTTTCTTATAGTGCCTCTGTTTCTCAGAGTGCTTATGAGTCTGCTTCTCTAAGTGCTTCAGCATCACATAGTGCTTATGAGTCAGCATCATTAAGTGCAAGTGCGTCATTAAGTGCCTATGAGTCAGCCAGCTACAGTGCGTATCTAAGTGCAAGCCATAGTGCGTCAGTTTCCGCTAGCTACTCTGCGTCCTTAAGTGCTTCTGCTTCTTATAGTGCATCTGTCTCTCATAGTGCTTACGAATCCGCTAGCTATAGCGCCTCTTTAAGTGCTTCTGCTTCTTATAGTGCATCTATCTCTCAGAGTGCATCACTCTCTGCCAGTCATAGCGCCTATGAGTCTGCCAGCTACAGTGCTTCTGTGTCAGCAAGTCTCAGTGCTTACGAGTCTGCCAGCTACAGCGCCTCCTTAAGTGCTTCTGCTTCTTATAGCGCATCTGTCTCGCAGAGCGCTTACGAATCTGCTAGTTACTCTGCATCATTAAGCGCATCAGCCAGTTACAGTGCATCTCTTTCTCATAGCGCTTATGAGTCAGCCAGTTATTCTGCCTCCTTAAGTGCTTATGCATCCGCTAGTTACTCTGCAAGCTACTCTGCATCGGTTAGTGCTTACGAGTCTGCCAGCTACAGCGCCTCCTTGTCCGCTAGCTACAGTGCTTCAATCTCTGCCAGCCAGAGCGCTTACGAGTCTGCTAGTTACTCTGCATCCTTAAGTGCATATCAGTCCGGAAATCAGAGTGCTTATGAGTCTGCTAGTTACTCCGCTAGCTACTCTGCATCCGTTAGCGCTTACGAGTCTGCTAGCTACAGTGCTTCTGTATCCGCGAGCTACAGTGCTTACGAGTCTGCCAGCTATAGCGCCTCCTTGTCCGCTAGCTACAGTGCTTCAATCTCTGCTAGCCAGAGTGCTTACGAGTCTGCTAGCTACAGTGCTTCTGTATCAGCCTATGCTTCTTACAGTGCATCGGCTAGCTACTCTGCCTCTTTAAGTGCTTCAGCTTCTTATAGTGCGTCTGTCTCGCAGAGTGCTTACGAATCCGCTAGTTACTCTGCAAGTTACTCTGCATCGGTCAGTGCTTACGAGTCTGCCAGCTATAGCGCATCCTTAAGTGCTTCGGCTTCTTATAGCGCATCTGTCTCTCATAGCGCTTACGAATCTGCTAGCTACAGTGCTTCTGTATCAGCCTATGCTTCTTACAGTGCATCGGCTTCTTATAGTGCGTCTGTCTCCGCGAGCTACTCTGCATCCGTTAGCGCTTACGAGTCTGCTAGCTACAGTGCTTCTGTATCCGCGAGCTACAGTGCTTACGA
>JAULBY010013936.1:0-22172 GCA_032358315.1 Ophiocytium majus | reverse complement strand
GGCGATGAGCGAGGCGACGCTCAGGGTGCAGCTGGCGAAGGAGCTGCTGGAGTTTCTGGGTTTTCCCCAGAAGGCGGACGCAACACATTGAACTCAGCTGGGCAGCCTGTGTGGGCAAGGTGCGCACTGCACTGCACTGTGTTGCCTTCCATGGCCACAGGGTCTGTTGCAGACACACTCATATCTTTCAGTTATGCCTGCCATGTCACAGAGCCATGGCAGTTGCTGCATGTTGCACCGCTTGGTGCGCTCCCACCAGCACCGACTCTGGCTTGTTGACCTATTCTGGACACGCTGGAGGTAACGCCATGACATACTTCTGAAGTATGTGAGTTTCGTAGCACTTCTGGTACCGGTACATGAAATCATCAGTATGTTGTTGCACAGCCATGCGCACCTGCGTTCCTGTCTACGCCCGCAAGATGCCCCAAAAATTGCTTGCGCTGAGGTGTGTGGTTTGAACGTGGTGCCTGGCGCAGGCCGAGGCGGAGCGGCGGTCAAAGTGCGTACGGACGCGCGCGCAATCTTCAACGACGATCGATCACAACCCGGCACAGGAGCCCCCCCCTGCCCCCCCCACACACACCATGTCTGCCCCAGCGCCGGCGGAGGCCTTTGGTGCAGAGCACGCAGCACTGGCGGCAGGCAGGCAGGCAGAGGCGGAGATGCGGGCGCGCGATGCGGAGCTGCTGGCAGCACGGTGGCATCAGGCTTTCAAAAGGAGGGACGCAAAGGCCACAGCGTGGATGATGGAGGAAGGGCGGCGCCGCGAGGAGGCCGACCGTGCTGAGGAGCGGGCGACGGACGAGAGGCGGCGCCGCAAGGAGGCGGAGGCACAGGCCGCCTGTGCTGAGGAGCGACTTGCGGAGGCGGAGGCGGAGGCAGACGCCTCCCGTGCTGAGGAGCGGCTTGCGCAGGCGGAGGCAGACGCCTCCCGTGCTGAGGAGCGGGCGAGCCGCGAGAAGCAGCGCCGCAAGGAGGCGCAGCGAATAGTGGCAGACGGGGCACGGGAGCGGCAGACCATGGCTGAACAGCTAGTGGAGTACTGCACTGAGATAGGTGAGCTGAGGCAGGCGCATCGGGAGGCGGCGCGAGGCTGGGCAGCAGAGACACGCACAAAAATGGCCCTGGAAGCACAGCTCGAGGAGTCCCGCGCCCTCATCGACGACCAGCGCTCCCGGATAGGGACGCTGGCGGGGCTTCACAGGCAGGCCTTCGAGGTGGCGGCAGGCCCTTCCAGCCAGGCAGCAGGGGCGTCACTGCCGGGGTGCAGGCCGCGAAGGCGAAGGCGGAGACGAAGTAGGTCGAAGGCAGCGAATGTGGTCGCAGACGCTCCACCCGTTCGAGGAGCGTCAGCCGGAGATCGTTCGGGACGCTCCGCAGTTCGAGGAGCGCCAGCCCGATATCGTGCGGGGCGAGCTGACAGACGAGATGCGCCAGGAGTTTTGCGGGCTGCTGGAAGACATGTCTCAGCAGTTCCGTGGACTGCTGGTGCAACAGGGGCACGACTTCGCCGACCAACGCGATCGACTGGAGGCGCTCTTCAGATTCTACGCCCTGGCGCAGCCGCAGGGCGGCAGGGGCACGGCAGAGGGTCGTGAGGCGGCGGCCATCACCTCCGGTTTGCCGGAGGCCACGCCCAGGGTGGCAGAGCATCTGTCGGTGTGTCCCGAGCCGGCACCGGTGCCCACTGCAACAGCGGGTGCTCCGCGCAGTGGGAACGGCTGCCTCGCCGGTGCCAGACCCATGGCGGCGCCCACCGACCGCGATGCGCCTGGCAACGGGGGGATCATCTCGCACGTGTTGGCGGGGGGGGCGGTAACAGTGCACTGCACAGGTGATGTGCACAGGGTGAGCATCAAGGTTATCAATACCATCGTGTCTGGAAAAAACGTAGATTGCCTGCATTGTGACAGTGGTGCAATGCCAAGGTTGACCGGATTGCATAAGGAGTAGGTGGCGCACATCTGGTACTACAGTGGTACGCTTTATGACGGGGTTCTTTGATGCCATGATCCTGGTTTCGCGAAGGCGCCGAAGTAGGGCCCTCGCCCAGCTCTTATTGTCCAGTTCGGACTTCTTGGCAAGCAGCGCCAGCCATGTCACGGTGTCCAAATCCCTGACCTTGCAGCATAGCTAGCCTAGGCTGTCGTGACGCTTTGAAAGAAGTGGTGGAGCCACTCGTTCTATGCAGATGGGTTGTGGTGACAGCTGCTGTGGATGCTGCCATCTTTTCGGCAATGGCCCATGCCTGTGCCTCCCTCACTACACCATGTACTTGCTCTTTGGAATTACCCCCCCAGCTGGCATTTGAAGCATTTTTCGGAGTGCTTTTTAAAAAGTCACCGCCTTCCAACCCTGTGACAGTCTTGTGAATCACTTGCCTCTGCCATGCCGCTGCTCTGGTGCCCGCTTGGCGTGCAGTGGTGGCCTGCTGCCTGTTTGGTGCGCGTCCTTGTGTGCCCGTAGTTGCTGCAGCAGAAGCAGATATTCATGTTTCGACCTGAAGCACGAGCACCAGGCAGTGCGTGTCCTTGCATGCATGAATGCCACTGTGACAAGCGGTGGTTACATGAAGCACAACACCTCGATTGCTGACATCAATCGGGCAGTTGCTTCGCCAATGTGCACAAGCCACAGGTACCACACGCTTGATTGAGAAAATTGCCACAGCACAGTCCGAGTAGAGAAGGGTAGGAGAAGACGGATTTCTGCTTTCTCTGTCAATTCTTTGATGGAGCGGCACTTTCGCCACTGTGTGCACAGGCCGAACAGTGCAGCCTAGGCTGTAGAGGTGTACCTCTTGTGCAGGTCATGAAGTTGAAGTTGCATCATCTCGTTTGCAGCAGGGAGCACAGGCCTGTTGCGACCTGTCACAAGTGCGACGTGCTGCGATGACGGTTCATGCAGCACTCGACACCACATGACATCGCACACGGCGACCAGCGCAGTGCGTGCATACAAGCGTGTTCTTCCCAGCAACAGCACGTGTGGCAGCAGCAACACCAGCTAAACGCCCACATTGCATAGGCACGCCACACAGTGCTAAGCGCACCCACGCTCATCTGCATTGCCATGTGTGTTCCTTACTTGGCGCGGCATGCATCGCACCCGCCGTTGTTCTGTACAAGCTCCTGCGCCGAATGCCACAGTGCAAGGCATGCACTCGCGCTGCCGCCGCCGCCGCAGCTGCGCGCTACAAGGACAAGCACCCTTGTGCTACAAGCTGCAGCGCTGCAGCAACCTTGCAGCAGCAGGCGCACACTCAGTCTGGCTGCTACAGCGGTTGCCATGGCCGGCCCATCAACAAATCAGTGGGGCAGCCGCCTACACAGCTCGCGCCTCCAGCACGCCCCTGGGCTGCGACAAGGCGGTCGCCAGCTGCCGTGTGTAGCGCTGCAAGGTGCTGGTGCGCATGCCACTGCGCATGCGCAAGCGGCAGCGCGCACGGCCCAGGAGGGGGCTGTGCCGCTGCTGACCAGCGAGCGCTGCGACTGCCACGCCCGTTGCCTCCGCCGCTGCCGCTGTCGCCGCCACTGCGGTTGATGCCAGCTTCGGTGGCAGGTGGTGCTGCCGCGACAGCAGCTGCAGAGGCGGCAGACGCAGTCGCAGCGGCTGCGGACGGTGCTGCAGCAGGTGCACTGAGCGCTGCCGCCCCGCGGTTGTGGGCTACTTGCCGGCACTGGGGAAGAGAATGTTGGGGAACTTCTTGGACACAATGACAAACTCGTCAAAGGTGACCACGCCGTCGCCGTCCTTGTCCGCCTGCGCGCACAAGTTGAAGTTCCAGCATGCAGCTGAAGTTTAGACAGGCCACACTCGGCAGTCAATGCATGCCGTGGGTGAAAAACGTTAAGTGGTGTGCCGCTTGTGTGGTGCGGTGGGCATCTGGTTTGTGTGGCACAGGTGGAAGCATTGTCGTGCTCCAGGGCCTGCTGCTGCTGCATCAGCGCCATTCCTTTCACTTGTATGTACAGACTGTACAGTACAGTGGTACCTGTCAGCGGTGTGCCTCTCTGAGACAACGATTTCAGTGGCGCACCTGATTCATGATGGTGTCTGCCTTGCGCGCGACCTCCGCGTCGCTCTGCGCCATGTGGTTGGCCTTGAGGATGCGCACCAGTTCCGCTTTGGTGATGACGCCGTTGCCGTCCTCGTCAAACACCATGAACGCAAACTTCAGCTTGTCCTCCTGTGCTCAGCAACACGCAGCCACCGCCAGCACCAGTGGCAAGAGATATGCACAGTCAGGCGGCGGGGCGGGGATGGCTGGCATGTGCCCGCGGTTGTGTGCTGAGCACTGTACCTGTTGGTATGGTGGTGCATGCACGCTACTCCCTGAGTTGGAACCAGACTCCATGTCAGTGAGCACATCTTGCGTGCTGACTTCAAGAGGTTCGCCGCACTGCGGGCAGGCACACTCTCGGTGGCGACACTCAAGGCCTGCAGGGCCAGGCATGCAAGCAGCCACGCCCATCTGCATGTGATGGGGTGGTCGCACAACCATCGCGACACCGTGCCAGCGCCCAGACTCAACAGACTCGAATGCCAGACTCAACAGACTCGAGTGTGGCGACTGCAGGGACCGCACTCCAAACAAGGAAAGTGCGGGCTCACCTTGGTGGCGCCGCTGAAGTTTGCAAGTGAGATCATGAACTCGCGCACGTCGATCTGCCCGCTGCGGTCGTAGTCGAAGAGCTGGAACACGCCCTCGCACTGCGGGCTCGGGTCCACTTGCAGCACCTGCACATAGCATCAGCGTAGCGCGCAGCGTTATTAAAATTATGTTGTGCTCAGCAGATGAGCACTTGGCAGCACAGGGAGCCATGCTAGAAAGACACTCAGTAGTATGAATGCACATCTATTGACACACGAAAAAAATTTACACAAAATGTAAGGAAAAATGTGCTCAACAGGCTGCATGCGACGCGCGGGTGCACGTGGTCAGTGCTGAGCAGCAGGGTGCGTCACTCGCAATAATGCCGCTTCCGCGGATACATGCTGCATGATCTGGGTTGGTGCACGCCCACAAATGGAAACTGATGAAACTAGGGAGTCTGTGAGTCTGTGGCGCAGCTCACCTCGCAGAACTCGGTGTAGTCTATCATGCCGGTGGAGTCCTTGTCGGTTGCCTGGAAACGCTTGTAGGCCTTCTTTATTGACTCCGGCTTGATGTTGTTGTCCCTGCGCACCACAGGCGAAAAGCAGTGAAGCACAGCGCAGAACCAGCACACAACATCGTCAGCAGCAGTTGCCCTTGCTGCCTGTGTCACTGCTGAGGCGCGTCGCACGCAGCTGCCGGCTCAGGGGCGTCGACTCAGAGGCGTCGACAACACCATGTAGCAGCATACACAACCGCTGGCATACACGTCCGCTGGTGTACATGCCCCCGCTCAGCCATGCTCGCTTCTTTACGGCCCACACAAGCTCCAGGGCACACGACCCACACACCATCTGTGAACACGTTACAGCTTGCAGCTGCAGACGATCGCAGTGCCTGCGATGCGGCACGTCACTCGGGTGCGTGCCCCCCCCCGCCCCCCTCCCATCCGTTGAGGATAAGCAACCGCCGGTGCTGAGAACAGGTGCTGCTGCTGGGCACAGATGCTACTGCTGAGCACAGCTGCTGCTCCTTAGCGTGCCAGACTCAGTACTGCGGGTGCTCGCTCCTGCCGCCAAGCAGCCCCCCAAAACAGCACACCATTGTCATAATAATAATACTTTGAAGTGTGTGTTGTGAAGTGGGTACCACATCTTCAGTGCAGTACCCACCAAGTACGTTTTTTAGGTAGATGTACGAGAAAATAGACTCACCGCGCGAAGTCGTCCAGCGCGGCCTTCTTGGCGTTGCGCTGCTGCACGACGTTCGGCCCCGCCTGCTGCATGGTGCCAGCCAGCACCAGTGCGCCGCCGCCCGTCTGCGCGAGCGCCGCCGTGGGCGCACGGCCGCCTCCGCCGCCGCCGCCGCCCAGCCCCAGGGGCGCCTTCTTGCCGCCTGTCACCATGCTGTAGAACTCGTCAAAGCTCACCTGAAGCGGCAGCGGCGGCGGCGAGTTTTCAAGACAGAATCATGGGTCAGCGCATTTGTGGGGGTGGGGGAGGATGTGTGTGACGAAGGGGAGAAGTTGCTGGCCTGCGCGCGAGTGCATTATTTATCGACAGGCGGTGCCTTGTTGACATAATGGTACCTTCATTACCAGGGCAACAGTACATGGGCATGCCAGCACCCTTGGGGCCAAGGACGGCTCACGCTCTTTCAACACATGGGATTGTGGGACTGAGGTTGAGGCGGGCTTTACCTGTCCGTCGCCGTCGTGGTCAGCCATTCGGATCATTTCGTCCACCTCTTCGTCGGTCACCTGCACAACACGTGGCGCGGCGGGTAAAAACAAGGACACATCAGTACGTGAGCAGGGAGGAAAGTGGGATGCTAATGCAAGTGCTGCGTGTCACCACCAGGTAACCATTCTGAAATGCATTGTTTTTCTATTGTTTTTTTATTGTATACTACTAGAAGTATTGTCTTGCTTGGTTTCGGATCAACCCAAATTGGACTCAATCTGCTTGTTCAATTACTTCTGAACTACAATGTTACCACACACAGCACAAATGGTCTGATGTACCAACTGATTTTCATAGATTTCACTTCACATGGCCATGTGTTACAGGACCACGAAGAAGTCAACAAAGAAACAATTGGCACTACGTTGCGGCTGACTGTTGGTCAGGAGCTGAAATCACATCTGGTGTTGTGGCGCCCAGTCCGTGTCACCTGTGCAGTGACTGGCACTTTTCACAAGAACAAGGTGCTACTGTGTACGTCAAATACAACAAGAAGCGTAATGAACAGACAAAAGCGGTAACACCCAAAATGACAAAGCTGTGCAAGATTTTGCTCTGTGTTAGGTTGGGAACGCCCAATGCGCAGTAGGCAACATCACTTGTAACTTCTGTTTTCCTCGACTCCGATTTTGTCCAAACCAAGTACTTGTCGTGATTTCGATGCCCCGCCATTGCTGTGAACTGTCGCCATGTCATAACACATGTGCAACTTCACTTGCTAGCGGCACACGCAATGAAGCCCCCCTGGCACAGTGACGCCGCCCGAATCAACACCCTGTCCAAGCACTGCCCAATCTGCTGCAAGCCGGCCGTTTTAGAACTGCCGCCATAGCCGGCGGCCTGCCAGCCTTCACCACTCAGCTTCCTGTTGTCAATGGACCTACCGTCTCGTGACAAAGTTAGTCACTGGGGTCAACTCAACATTTTTTGTTTTCGTGGTGCCTCGGAAACTAGCTCACCCCCCACTCGCGTTTTGTGTTGTCAGCTGTAGTAACCGCCAGGGCCAACCGCTTTCAACTGCCTGAGTGGCGCGCGCAGTAACGCGCTCCCCACCTTTTGCTGGGTGCAACACAAGTAACCGACCACCCGGCAACTACTTGTAGTACCTAGTCACAACCGGTCTAAAAGGGATACCGCACTTGACAAAGCTCACCTGCTCTCCAATGTTGATGAGCACGTGGCGGATTTCGGCGGCGCCAATGAAGTTGTTCTTGTCGAGATCGAAGGCCAGGAAGGCCTCGTAAATTTCGTCGTCCGTGAACTTCCCGTTGGGGTCGCGCACGCCTTCCTTGGGCGGCGCGCCCGCAGGAGCCGCACCTGCTCAGCAGCCAACAGGCAGCACGGCAGATCTTACATTGGTAAATCATACTGGTATTATTCAAACACTTCTGAAGTACCTACTACGAAGTCAAAGCCATATGTTAACCAATTTAGGTGGAAGCAACAGCAGGAATGGGCGGCGCATCCGCAGGAGCCGCACCTGCTCAACAGAAAACAGGCAGAGCGGCTAACCGCATCATTGTCAAACCCTATCTTAACCAATTTAGGTGAAAGCAACAGCAGGAATGGGAGGCATGCCCGCAGGGGCCGCAGTGCTCAAGCAAACAAGCCAAGAGCGTGGTGTTTCTCAATCGTCTGCCCCAAGGTATTGGTACACAAATCCAGGCGGCACTGTCAAAGGCATCTTCATATGCTCCGAAGTACCAAGGTATATCATACTACGTATAAAGAGACATGAACTTGTAACACGAGTGGCTGGGGACATTAGCGTCTTCCAAGGGTCTGGCCTCCATACACGATCCTGGACAGGCAGGAGACATG
This sequence comes from Ophiocytium majus, assembly GCA_032358315.1. Classification (NCBI taxonomy): domain Eukaryota; class Xanthophyceae; order Mischococcales; family Ophiocytiaceae; genus Ophiocytium; species Ophiocytium majus. The sequence goes on along the minus strand of JAULBY010013936.1, from coordinate 14,009 downwards.
TTTGCTGGTGCGTAGAGACACACACGTGTGTGTCACCAGCGCAGCGCGAGGCAAGGGAATGATACTCACCGGTGACGGCTGGCACGTTGCCGTCTGCGCCGACAACCACCATGGCGCCCATGGTTGTGCCGGGCCGCCCGCCAGGGGTGGTACCAGGACGCTCGAATTTGACAGCCAGCGTCACCTGCGTGGGCGCCGGCGGGCATGCAGCAAGAAGGCGGCAGCAGCACTTGCAACCATCACAGAAAGAAAACACTTGCAAGTAATCACCTCTTTGGCTCATGGCAGTACAAAAGCCACACAGGGCACCTTTATGGATGCGTACACCACTCATCAAAAGCCTTGCCTAGAGAAGTGCCAACACGCTCATACGCATCACACGGAATGTGGGCGCCGCATGTGCAGCAATCGCGAGCCCTCGCTGCCTGCGGCACTTACAGCTGTCCTCAGCACTGCGTGCGCAAGCTTCGGCCGAGCACTGCAAGGGTCCGCAGCGAGCAGGCCTGGCTGCTGGTTTAGTGGCTAACCTTGCCAACGGCGGCTCCCGCCTTGTCGGTGAGTGTTACGTCTCCCTTGAAGCCCCCCGACGCGACCCACTCCACAATGTTGAGCAGCGCCGCGCCCATGAACTTGTCCTGACCGACGCTTTGCTGCGGAGCGGAACAGAAGCCGGTTGGTGCGGGTGTGGGTGTGAGCGTGGCACACGCCAGCACGCATACTCATCTTTATGCTGGCATGCTTTGGCAACTTTGTATGCTGTGGTTTGCGGGGCTTCACACACACACACTTGAGACAGGTGCCTCTAAGGTTGCTAAGCCGAAACACCGGGGCTGGGCCCAAATGCCAGGCCAAAGCCCGTGGGGTGGTTGTCAAACGAGTTCAACCAATTGGCCCCGAACACGCACGCAAACTACGTTTACATTGTGAAGCCACCATTTTAAGCACGGCACATGAACGCACCACTGCACTCACAGCATCAAAGCTGCCCGCCTCACCTTGACCAGGACCTCCATTTCCATGTCCTTCTCCTTCTGCACTGTGCGGCGTGTAAGCATCTACGCTGTGAACGTATCATTACACTCACGGCACCAGATCTCCTTGCCTCAGAAGTCCCTACCTCAGTCACAGCATCAAAGCTCCCCGCCTCACCGACCTCCATTTCCATGTCCTTCTCCTTCTGCACTTTGCGGCGTGTAAGCATTTACGCTGTGAACGTATCATTACACTCACGGCACCAAATCTCCTTCCCTCAGAAGTCCATGCCTCAGTCACGGCATCAAAGCTCCCCGCCTCACCTTGTCCAGGACCTCCATTTCCATGTCCTTTTCCGTGGCGATTTCGAACGCGTGCTCCTCATTCCACACGGGCGCCTTGCCGCCGCCGTTGTGTGGCTGCGTCTCAAATCGCTGTGAGCCAACCGTGAGCCTGCAATCCCCCCGCAGCGCAGCGTGCGGCGTGCATAGTTGCAGTAGCGTCAGCTGCTCTGCGAGTGTGACATAAGCCTAAGGGGTTGCTGAGCGCAGATACCGCTGTGTCTACAGCAAGAGGACGGGCCGGAAACCACGGGGCAGTGTATCAACCTGGGCGAAACTGAGTGGGCCCACCCTAAACGCGCCGGTCGCTACGTTTGTTTCTGAGGTGTTGCGCTCACATTTGGGTGGAGTATGTATACATTCCACCTCATTAATTTGTGTGCAAATGTTAACACATCTACGTGAACAAGTGCACTTGTGTACACGTGTGGTACACACTTCGATCATACACTTCCCATGCTTCACCACAAGACAGTCTCGTCTCACCGGCAGTAGGGGCTGGCTTTGCCGAAAATTCCCGCGCCAGCACTCAGGTCCACCCCGCGCACTGCCTTGACAATGAGATGGCCAAAAATGGGCGGCGGTCCCGGCCTCGGTGGGCCTCCCCCCGCAGTGCCAGGGGGTCCCCCAGGGGGCATGCCAGGGGGGCCTCTCCCTGTGACCCACACGCAGTGTGCGCATTACAGGGTGGTGAGGATAGTGTGCACCAAGGGGAATCGGGGGGGGGAGGTGGGGGGGAGGCATAGGGACAGCGCAGGTGGTATAAATAATAGAGACTGAGGCAATGTGGAGGGGAGGTGTGCTGAGCACTGTTTGTGGTGCCGAGCACGGGGGTTGGGCAATGGGGTGTTGGCGGCAGCACAGTGGTCGCGATACCCCACCGTGTGGCACAAGCGTACGCGTCCTTAGCCATCCATGGCACACAGTTGTGCCTTGGGTATGCCCGTTCCGCCCGGCACACAATCGGCATATTGCATCTGGTGCTATTCAACCACAACCTCCCGCCCCTCCGGTTTCAACTGGAGTTGAAGCCGGCCCCGTCGGAATTTGCGCCCACACGTGCCGGCACCACTGTGCCTGTCACACATCTGCTGCTGAGCAGGGCTGTGTGAGCAGATGTGAAGGCGGCGCTGGCCGCCGCACGACGCCAACGCCGGTAAGAGTGTGAAGGAGCTCGCGCGCCGCTGTGTACCTTGCTGTGGCCTGATCATCATGCCTGCGTGCCGCAGCAGCAAGGTGCGCACGGGCGGCAGCAGCTGTGACGTGGAGTCGGGCGCAGTGCATCTCTGGCGTGGTCTTGCTGCCTTTTGTTACCTCGCTGGGCACAGCTAGACGCGGTGCATGGGGCGTGCGAGCGGACCGCGCCCGCCTGATGGCCCCCGTGCATCAAACGTGCTTCAGTACAGTACACAAGACCTGGTGTGTATCACACACACACAATGTGACCCCACGGCAACGGCAACAGTACTTGCCATCCTTTTATCAGCCACGACACAGCGATGTCACAGCTGCGGCGCACAGCTAGCGCGGCACACCACGTCAAAAGGGGCAAGGTGTCGGTGCATTAACGGCTCAGCTACGTGTACCCTGCGCTCGCTCATGCCTCTGTGTTCTGATGTGCGTTGGCAGCGTAGGCCCACATGGCGAGGCCAAGAGCGAATGTAAATGGGTCTGCTGCTGTTCTGTGCAGCAATCCCCAAGCACACAGCTGCTGTCGGGCACACAACTTGCGGCTGAACGCACATCCTGCTGCTGTGCACACAACCTGCTGCTGAGCACACAACCTACCACTAACCATACCACCTGCTGCTGAGCATCCAACTTGCTGCTGAGCACTCAAATTCTGCTGAGCACAAAGCCTTGCTGCTGAGCACAAAGTGCTGCTCAGCGTACCTGGCGGTCCCCGCGCCGTGCCAGGGGGGCCTGGTGGGGGCCCTCTCCCTGTTGCTCCCAGCGGCACCATAGCTCCGGGGCCAGGGGGTGGCCCTCGCGCACCTGCAGTTGTTATTGCCAAAAAAACAATGGTTTTCATGTGCATATGAAAAAGCGCCGCGCACACATACAGCAGGATGCATTCGCGAGGTATGAAACGGGGGCACACACACAGGCACATGGTGGGTGCACAGAGCAAGTGTTCATGCACACCATGAAGCGGACGCACACGCGCACCCCCCCGTGACACCTCGGCAGCAGGTGGCTCACTTCATACCATATGGTAATAGCTGTCACATGCTTTGCCAGCGTGCCCGGTTGGTGCGGCCGCCGTGTGCCACCCCCCTCCAAACTTTAAGAGCTGTGCAGCCGCTGACGCAGGCTCAGGCTGGGGAGCCGCCCCTGCGCCAATGACCAGCGCGCAGCGCCCCATACGCTCCCGCTAACACGCCCACAACACACAACTATTGTACACACGTGCCGCTGCAGACTGCCTGTCTACTGCTTCAAGGGCAGAAGCGAGTCTTGCACGGCCACGCCCTATTGCAGGTGATACTCTGATCATGTAGGCCACGCACCTGGAGGCATGCCCATGGGCATTGTGCCCGGCGGCATGCCAGGCGGTGGGCCGCGCGGCGGGGGGCCCCTCCCCATGGGACTTCCCACACCTGGTGGGCCCCCAGGGGGCATGCCTGCGGCAAGGCACCAATTCAGTGGTGGAAAAGGCGCAGGTTATGAGGCGGCTTCTGAGTGGTGCGAGCTGGTGTGGCGCTCTGCAGCAAAGTGCATGACAGTGATGGGTGCAGGTGGCCATGCCAATAGCCAGGAAGTGGCCAGTTCGCTGCTGCGCCTGGCCAATAGGGGACTCAACCATGCTGCTACGGAAGGCATGTGTGGAACTGCTTGAAGTGTGAGGGATGCCGATGCGTCGCGGCACTGGCTGGGTGCTGGAAACGCAGCTTGCCGGAAGCTTGGACGCTATTCGACCTGCTCAGTGTATTATGGGCGCATGTGGCCAGGTACATGCACACATGCACACAGGCGCTGATTGACACAGTCACACACACACACACACACACATACACACACACATAAGACCTATGTGCGCACTTGTAGCAAAGCAGCCAACCAAGCTGACGCTTGTTCCGTGCGCAATGTGAGTGCGCTTCTGCTGAGCAAGCACACACACCTGGTGGTGGCCCCCTGGGCGGTGGGCCTCGAGGGGATCCAGCAGCGCCAGGTGGTCCGCCTGTGCATACGTTGTTTTCAGCAATAACAAGAGAGGGCACAGTACAGTGGTTCAGCGGCAGTGTTGCAGCAGAGGCTTCTATTGGCGGCAACAGCTGCCAGGGGCCCGCAGTAGCCACCCGCCTGGGACATGCACATTGGCAGGGAGTGCCTGTAGCTCGAGGAGCCGCGTGCGTGTGCTGCTCAGCTGTGATGCTACCCAGGCCATGCATGCCACAGTGACCACCCAAGCGCCTACATGTGTCCTGCTCGTCAGTTCCAGCTGCTGTTGCCATTGGCGATTGACTCCATAGTTTTACGCGAATTTCCGCGGAGCGCACCGTCGGAGTGTCAATCGCCGCAGGGGGCCGGCTGGCAGCGATGTTAGCATGGCTTGGGCTGAGCAGTGCGCACAACTTTGTTGGAATATTGGCACAACTCACTGCATATTGTACTGCTGCCTAAACGGACATGACTACAATCATGCAGGTCGGCGCCTACACGGCCGGCCGTTGAGGTCTGCCTGCTCGCGGCACTTTCTGTTCTTGACTGTGCGTGCTTCGAGCATCTCTGGACAAGACCGCGCACGGCCATTGTGTCATGCTGGCTTGCATGGCCTCGGCTCTTGCCGCCGACAAGCGCAAGTGGATGAATACCCTCTTCATATGCTACTGGTAGTACCACTAGTATGTACTACTAGTAGTATGTACTACTAGTGGTATGTACTACTAGTAGTACATACTACTACAGTACATACTACTAGTACTACTAGTAGTACATACTACTAGTAGTACATACTAGTAGTAGTACTAGTAGTACATACTAGTAGTACTACTAGTAGTACATCCCATGTATGAAATCGTATAGACTAGATGCTGCAAGCGGCATTTGCATGTTCTCACCGGGTGGTGGCCCACGCGGGGGAGGACCCCTAGGGGGCGGCCCCCTGGGTGACGCCCCTGGGGGGCCAGGGGCCCCCCCCGCCGGTGGACCACCTAGACATTCCACACCACCACCCAAAGCACAAGAGACGGCACAGCAACAGCAAGACAACATGTACGCAGGCGGTGGTCAGAACACGCCTGGGTGTGGAGCGCCACCACTGCACTGCATGGGGCGCGTGTACGGGTGCCTTGGTGTGTCTGCGTGTGTGCTGAGCCGCGCTGGTGTCATGTTCAGCCATAAAACTTCATGTTCGATCTGACAGTTATGTTCCACTCTTGCAGGCGTTCACAGTAATGCAAGCTGCTGCAGGCGCCGAACACACTGCGATCAGTCATGGTTCATGAAGACACACTGCTGGCTGCCTGCTGCTCCGGTGCTGGCACGTGCAAGGCGGCCGCCGGGCCCCCAGCGCACCCACCGCCGCATAACCGTGGCTACTTCCGTGCTACCTGCCAACCGGGGGTGCAGTTGCCCCGCTGCCGCTGCCGTTGCACAAACAGGTGGCAGTAAAAAACGGCTGCTGCATGAGCGCACCTCTGTGCGCCAAGGCGCCGCTGCCAGCAGCGCACACGTAAAGTGCCCTCTGCCAAAGGGTGGCACGCGTGCACCATCGCATGCATATGCCGCCATATACTTGAGGTGCCATACCATGCTACTACTGTAGTACTTCAGACGTATGGTGGTATACTTTGTATACTACTAGTTGTACGTTTGCGCACCTGCGCCTGTCTCTCCTAGGGGCATGCCTCCTGGGGAAGGGGGGCCACCGGCGGGGGGTCCCCCTGGGGGTGAGCCTGCTCAGCAGTTGAATGCAGGGGTTGGCACAGGGAGTGGCAGTGGCGGCAGCTCATTCAGCGGGGCACAACGCAAAATTGGCGGATGGCCGCTTGTAGTGAGCATTGCACCTGCGGCAGCACAAAGTTAGAGTGCTAGTGGGGCAAGAGTGGATTGAATAAATATTCAAAGTATATACCTCTACCATATATATGATATACTTCAGAAGTGTAACAGGTGGCTGTCTCCTCCAGAGTGAGTATTGCAGCAGCGCCATCTGTTGGTGGCAGTTACCAGTCGCTCAGAAAGCAAATGCTATGTGGTGGGTGGTGTGCATTGGGTAGTTGAAGCTCGCAAGGCCCAAAAGCATGTGGTAAAGGACGCAGCTTTTGCCAGTGCATAGCAGTCCGCAACGAGAGCACCATGGTGTGAGCTTGCAGGCATGCCTGGGTTTCGAGCACATGCAACACATCCGTAAAGCTGGCGTACAACTGCTGCTTCAGAAAAACTATGTGGCATATGGCTTGTACACATACTTCACATGCATTTATCTAGCTGTGCTTGGGGGGCGGAAAGCCCTCTGTGTACAACTGAAAAAAAACCGTGACCAATCAGTTGCCTCACTCACTATACCGGCGGCAACATCACGGTACTCATGGAGACTGAGGTAGGTCATACATGCTGCATGGCTACATCACTGTTAGGTATCTACTTCAACAAGAAGGTACGACTACAGTACTTCAAGAAGCATGTACACATCCCTACAATAATGGCGGCATATACAATACCACAGCATTCCACCTCTGACACAGCTAGTGACAAATGTGACATTGGTCAATGATTTATCATGCAATACTTGCAGGCGCCCCATCACGTCGCCCGCGCGGCAACGAAGCTCAAACACCACTAGTAGTAGGCCGTCTCCAGCCTCAGCAGGTGCGACGCCTCTGCACATGTGCGACACGGCAATAAAAATGCTTCATATATAGGTAATTTTTCCCACATACTACGTAGTACTTCGTAGTCGTAGAAGCATTTTATTACCTGGCCCTCCTGGCCCTCGCGGCGGCATTCCGCGTGGTGGCGGTCCCCTGGGAGGGGGCCCTCGAGGCGGTGGCCCTCGTGGCGACCCAGCTGCGGCGCACAGTCACATACAAAAATAGGACAAAAACAGGCATAAGGGTCACAACAAAAGGCAAAAAAAACACAAGAGTCACACAAAAGTAGGCATGAGTGAGCAGGATTGCCGCCGCTGGGCGCTGCTGCGGCTGGCCTGTGCGCAATGCTGGCGTACATGGTAGGGCATTGTACTACTGGGTGCCTCTGCTTGGGGCGCGGGAAGACGTGCGCACATGGTGTGCTCGGAGGGATGCAGCATGATATCGAGCATGCGGTCCTCTCCTGTTCCTAGCCTGTAAGAATATGGTGCGCAGCGCTATGCTTTCCAAGGTAAAACCAGCAAGCTGCTGCAGCCCTACTAGTAGGCTCAGCCCCATGTCCATTTGGCACGGTTGCTGCACACTGTAGTACTGGTGCACTGACCTACCCTTCAGAAACCCTTCACGGCACTACATGCCACCTGGGCCCAAGCAGCGGCACCATCCCCACTCGCTGCCACACCTCACAAACTTGTTCCACTGGCGGACGGCACACAGCCTTCAGTATGTCTACAGCTGTATGGGGCCACATGTAGCCGGTTGACCGCCACGCCCCGGCGCTATTTGTTCCCCTGTTGTTGCATGCTGTACAAGTGCAGATTTATACTTCGACGTAGTACTACAAACTACAGGTATGTATACACACACATATGTATACATGGGTATACATACCATTATAATGTAGTACTTCGAGTACACCGTATATTATGGTGTGCTATTGGTATTATAAGCTCCCCACACAGTACCTAAGACTTCCACGCCCATGCACCACTGTCATACCTGTGCCCGGCGGGCCTGCCGGCGGACCGCCCGGTGGCGGCCCCGAAGGGGGAGGGCCCGAGGGCCCTCCCCCAGGGGGTACACCAGGAGGGGGGCCTGAGGGCGGGGGGCCCCGCGGTGGTGGCCCACGCGGCGATCCCGCTGTGCTTGCACACACAGAGCACCGTCAAAGCAGCTGTCAGCCAGAGTTGTTGCGCAGCAGGGTTTTTTCGGTGGCGGCGGCCAGGCTGCCGCTGCGGCCGTGCACGGCAGCGGAGAGTGTGAAAGCAGCAATGGGATGGTGGCGGTGGCACGGTCGTGTGCGAAAATGTGCAGGTAGTGATTAGGCCACAGAGTATGTACTTTGAGTATGTACTTCAAGTATGTACTTCAAGTATGTACTTCAAATACTTGAAGTACGGGCGTTGCGGCTGGATGGGATGCGCTAGGGTGGCGCTCGGTGCTTGGCAGCGGTGGCGCGGGCCGCTGCCACGGGCCGCAACACATCGCAGCACACCCGCAATGAGGTGGCTGCAAGCTGTGCGTGCTGTAATACTTGAAGTAGAAGCGAAGTAGGTGACACACCACTATGACTGCAAATGATAAGCGCACTTGCACAGCAGAGCGCTCTGGAGCTGTGTCCACGCACCCACTTTGTAAGCATGCTGCAAGTCAGCACCACCGGCGTGTGTTTCCTGTCATCGCTGCAACGCTAGAAATGTGTGATTTCTTAGCCAGCTCCTGCTGGAATGCCTCAATGCAATTTGCTAAACCTTATCAATGGCCTGCTTTCTGTTGTGCCATCGTACAGCAACGTCTAAACTCTGCTGCAGCTGCACACCCCACTCTGGGATGCACTGCCTGTTGTCACCAAAGCAGATGCACGCGCCTGCCAAGGCGACATGTCGCGGCGCCACACACGCCCAACAGACTCCACCAACCTCAACACTGGCACTTGAAAACTTCAAGTTCTTGCTGCGAGCTGCTCAGCGTACGCACCTACACCCGGCGGCGGACCCCCAGGCGGCGGCCCCCGCGGCGGGGGGCCCCTAGGCGGCCCCCCAGCTGGTGATGCAGGAGGGGGGCCTGAGGGGGGAGGCCCCCTAGGGGGACCCCCAGGGGGCCCTCCAGGGGGTGATCCAGGGGGAGGACCCGAGGGAGGGGGTCCCCTAGGGGGCCCCCCAGCGGGTGAGGCAGGAGGGGGGCCGGCAGGGGGTGGCCCCCTAGGCGGGGGGCCGCGTGGTGGTGGGCCCCTGGGGGAGCCCCCTGATGCAGAAGCAGCAGAAGGGGAAATAATCAGGGAGTGATTGGAAGTTGCGTTTCGGGTGATGACATGTTATTGTGTGAGGTACTGATTGCCAATTTCTTTTTTGTGCAGAAATCTGGTGTGGCAAAGAAAGACATTTATTGACAGCGAGTCAAAAATTAAGAAGCAAGCCTTGGTGGCGCCCAGCAGTCCCTCCTGATAAAACCACTGCCAAGTGGGGCTGCGTCTTCAGACTATCACAGCTTTGTGCATTGCGGAGCTGCACACCAGCCGCCGCTGCTGCAACTACTGTGCAACTCCCTGCTGTGTACTTTATGGCTTGTCAGGCACAGGGCATTGTTACATGCCACTCGTCGTGCCAACTCTAACACAGCACGTTCGCCATACCACCGTGAAACAACGTAAAGTGGGCTGTCGCGAGCCCCCGAAGCAAGCAGCCGCTGCACAGCAGCTCACTTAAACCCACATGCCAGACACCCAACGCGGCCACCACTTCACCCGCCTTCTTTCTAGTTCTGGGATGCTAACAACCGCACCAGATACACAGCAACAGCGTGCAAGGTGGCGCACCTGGAGGCCCGCCAGGAGGCCCGCCAGGTGGCGGTCCCGACGGCGGCGGCCCCCTCGGCGCACCAGGTGGTGGCCCTGGCGGAGGGCCCCTGGGCGGCCCCCCAGGTGGCGGCCCGGGTTGGCTCATCCTGGCTCCGCTGCTGGCGCCACTGCTCCCGCAGATGTGGCCTTCCGACCCTCCTTATGCTGGTTGATCTCCTGGCTTACGGCCGCCGCTGCGACCACGCCACCCCTGGCACTCCTGGTGCTGTGTCTTGCAGGTCCAAGAACGGCACGTTGTGGCACACACCTGCAAGCGCCGCCGCCGGAGCTCGCCTGCTCCTTTCTCTCTCCCTGGCAGCAACGCTCCTCCTAGGTGTTGCCCAGCTGCTGCTGGCTGTCCTTCGCCAGCAGCAGCTCCTAAGTTCTCCCACAAGCAGCAGACTGGTGCTGCACAGCTCCAGCGGCGCCTGGCAGAACCGCCGTCCTGGCCGGCAGCCTAGCTCACCGCCTGTGTCGGTGTCCACGCACACACAGGCGGACGTGCTTTTGCAGTGAGCGTTGTCCAGCACTCGGCAAGACCGTTTGTAAAAAGCCAAGGCAGGGCTCGGTGGCTGGCACTTACAAGACGGCGGTCCGGCATCTGTGGTGTGCAGGGCACATGGGGTCACATGTGTTGGCGCCTCGCGCCTTCTGTCGACGCCACACACGCAGGCACTGCGCAGCCTTTGCGGTAGCTTATGGCTTGACGCCACATTTCGCCCACGTAACGGAAAGGCTAAACATCGGGCGCTTTGGGGCGCAAGAGGCGCAGAGCGTTGCTGTATCTCAACAACTTGTTGAAGTCTGTATGGCGTGAGGGCATGTGTGCAGCACCAGCCAGTCCACAGGTCTGCGCTGGCATGTGTCCACAGCACATGCCGTCTTTGCCGCTCCGCAACCGAAACCACTGCAGGAGCAACACGTGCGGCGCTGGACAGCTCCGAGTCTGGCAGTGCACATGCTTATGCCGCTGTGACCACTGTTCTTGTTCCGCAAGCACGCGCCACACGTACCCACTCACGTAACAATGGCACCGCGACCATACTGGCACGCAATACCCTCACTGTTGGGCATCTGCAACCCACTCACGCTCACAGTGCCACAGTGCTGGGTGGCGGCACTGCCACTGCAGCCGCCACCTGGCTGACTTTTCCTGGCAGGCACCAATATACAACTAAAATTGTTTGCATGTAGCATAGGGCCTGCGTGCCGCCCATGGTCAACACCTCAATGCCGAAGCAGAGCAGCCGCTGTGTTGCAGGCCCCGCAACAACTTGATGCGCCTGCTGCCAGATATAGCTTTCAGAGTGCACGCGCTCAGGCTGTAGCAGGGCACAGCCTCCATGGTCCAACCATAGGGAGCACCACGGAGTGGTGGACTGATGTAGGCGCCGGTTTGAAAATCAGCCTTGTCACTTCTCACTTGAGATGCCACTACTGCAACGTCAGCTCGCCTCGCGAGCAACTGTAGTGCAGTTCAAAGCGCGCTGTGCGGTGTTCATGAGGCACTGCGCCACTGCATGGCGTATGGCATAGCACTAGAGCGCAAGTAGGGCAGCACGGCACCGCACGTCAACAGCGCAACAGCTGGTGACGCCAGGGTACGCAGGCAGCAGTCCATTGTATGTCTATGGTAAACCATGGTAGTGGTGGCAGCAACACTGGCGTGCAACCGCCTGGAGCTGTGTTACACCCACCTGAGCTGTGTCAAAACATGCAGTTGCGCTGTTACTGCGACTGGTGGTGGCAGCACACAGTTTTTCGTCGTCACTGAGGACGACGGCTTGCTGCCCACCGGCACCAGTGACTGCCACTACAAGGTGGCGCCCGGATAGCATACCGGGCACTACTACGTACATGCAGCAAAGGGAAAAGTGGGTGCACGTACGCATACACGCACCAGCCCACAAGGGGCCGATGCAAACCCTCTGCACTACAGTATGCTCGTGGCACATGTCAACATCCCGGCATGTTGCTCTGTGCCACCGGTGCCGCCTCACACACACCCCTCGAGTGGCGGTCGCGACCACCGGTTTGCACAGCGCCAGGAGCCCAGCTTGCGGCACGCATGCAGTGCCCCAAGCAACCGTTTTGCAAACCTGAAAAGCACTTGGCCCTGCGCCATGAAGCGATGTGTGCGGTTAGTGCTTTACGGTATCAACGCCGCCTGCAGACCCTCAGACAGCCTCAAAAGGCGCCTGGGCGTGCGCAGGCTCCACCGGCGCTGGCCCCAGCTGGTAGCCGCCATGGCACAGCAGGTGCGGGGGGATGTCGGGGAGGGCAGCGAAGCCAAGGCTGTCGCTCAGGTCCGGCCGCCTACAGCAGCAGCCAACAGGAGACGGGCGCGGCGTAAGACGCATGCTGTTGAAAGAGCTGTTGTGCGCCCACCACATTGGTGCGCGAAGCGGCAAGCAAAGCTGCGCAGCGACCGTGGAAAGCCCGCCCATGCACAGCACTCAGGTGTGCCTAGCGCAGGGCGGCGTGTGCGAGGTCTGGCTGCCAAGCAAGCATGTGCACCGGAGCAGCCGCCAAGCTATTGCTACGTAGTACTACGTAGTGCCGGTACTTACTAGAGGGCTCGACGTCACAGGGTAGTAGTACATGGTGGCGCCTGCGTTCCGCCACCAGACTGAGCTCCGCACATACCGGCGCGCGCCAAGGCCTGCGGCGCCACACCACTCGCCTACTGTAGGCCTCACACACTTTACCAGGCAGCACGCCGCCGCCACCCCTCCCAGGCGCTGCCACACTGCACATGAGGGCGGCCCATCCACCCGGTCTCCCGCCTTCTCGCATTTGGCAGCGGCCTGCCGGAGGACGTGCTGGCCTAGGCGGGCTAGCGTAGGTACTTTGTCGCTTTTTTCTCAGGCGTCACGGGCCTCATTGTAAATACCATACCATATACTACTGTAGTATAGGTATATACTTCTGAAGTATACCAGTATATTGAAGTATATACCTATATATTGTATACTTGAAGTATATATATACTGCTGAAGTGTTTACCAATATATTAATACTGCACACAAGCGTGCGCCAGCTGGGGTTTCACCTGAAGACGGCGCCGCTCCACTCGTCCAGCAGCGCGCACGCGCCCCTGAACGCCGCCACGAGGCTGATGGCGGCAAACACCTTGGTGGCGGCGTCGTACGTGGCGCCGTATGACGTGATGCTCAGCCCCACGGCGATCTGCGCAACGATGGACACCAGCTCCCCGTGGAACTTGACGCAGGCGCGGCCGCCCTCGGTGATGGCGACGCGCCGCTCGCATGGCAGCGCGCAGGCGGCCGCTGTGGAGGCGGTCAGGAGGCCGCCGGGCTTGGCTCGCACCGCGAGGGTTGTGCTGTCCCACAGGAAGAGTTGAAGGAGATCCAGGAGGGTGGTGGACGCGGTGACGATGATGCCGTATAGCAGGACTGCCAGCTGTTCGAGGAGGGGGGGGGGGCGTAGGGTCGCAAGATTGGGGGCTGTGGAAAGGGGGATGCTTCCACGACGCCAGACCCCACACAGCTTACACAAGCCAGAGGACAGGAGTACCCTGGGTTTGGAGGTGTTGCGGTAGTTCAGCGCAGTGCAATGCGCGCTCACAACGTGTCCCTCACAGCACACACCCACGCGCTCAAGCACCCCGAGGGGAAGTGGGGGCAGTGGGGGCAGTGGGGGGGAAGTGGGGGAAGTGTGAGAAGTGGGCTAAGTGTGGGTAAGTTGGGGAAGTGGGGGGAGCGGCTTGGCCCGCACACCAACCTCCGTGTCCTTGTCACACGCCTTGACCGGCAGGTCCGCACCGTTGATGGTGCACTGCGGCTCCTCGTACGAGGCCACGTCCATCAGCAGCGTCACGAGCCCGTACGCCATTGCCACCAGCCGCATGGTGTACGTCTCCAGCAGAGCCTCGAGCAGCGCGCCCCACCCCGTCACGCGCCGCTGCGACACTGTGATGGCCGCCGTTTTCGCGCGCGCCACGGCGCCACACAGGCTGGCCGCGAATGACGCCAGCAGGTAGAGGGAGAGGGCGAGGGCCAGCGCGCTCAGAAATATTTGGAA
>JAULBY010013925.1:0-22180 GCA_032358315.1 Ophiocytium majus | reverse complement strand
CATCATGACCCAGGTGTGCCTCTCCATGCCCTCATCACTGTGGCCCTGCTTCTGTTGCTTCTGCTGCTTCTTGTTGCCACCACCACCACACCTTCCTACAATACTAAGAGCCTCAGCATCCGATTGCGTTAACCTGCTTCAATGGCACACGAGGCAGGGCCTTGGCAGGCATATCGCTGCTGCGCTTTGGCAGGCACATCGCTGCTGTGCACAACGAACCAACATGTGCATGCATTTATGAGCATACACATGACATGTGCCTGTTCTGCATGCCTGGCATGACCCTAATGGCAGCTACAGCCGGGCTCTTTGCGCACGCCCTGCTGGGCAACAAGCCTGCCACGCTGCACGCATGCGTCATGCACGCATGCGGCATGCATGTGCGGCGGTGATCGCGTGCGAGACCATGAGCATGACCTTACAACTCGCATAGGCAGCTCTGGTGAGAAGAGACAGCTATTGGATTTCCAGTCTGGCACACGTCATGTGCACAGGCTTTCCGCGCCCCAAGCGGAGGCTGAGCAAAGTATGCAAACACATGCTGCTGCGTTGCCCCAGCGCGCAGCCGCCGCTGCAGCGCATGCGGTATTGGCAGTGGCCAAGCCTCACTTTCTAACCCAGTATATGCCGGTGCGCTTGCCATTGTCTACAAAAGAGGTGCACCAGCAAGCTACTTGCTGCACAGCATCAAGCACAGGGGTGGCCAGCCTCAAGGTGTGCGCACTGTGTTCTGGTGTTGTGCTCTTGTCGGTTGCACAAGATGCCGTCCGATGGTGTGTTCACTTTCTGAATTGGGTCGCATGAAAAAGGCACATCACACTATGGTTACGGTGCCCCGCCCATCCAACTGGCTGCTGACGGCTGCTGCTGCTGCGACCTGTCGTGGCAGCAGCAGCACCCCCTCCCCCAAAGGCACACAAGCTGTTGCTTCTCTAACTTCAATCTCAACCTCCTCTGCATCACACCGCCCCACTGGCTGCGCTGCCTCACCGCACGATATTGAGGCAGCGACAGCTCCTGTTGCAGCAGCTGTGGCACTACGCCTCCGCCGCGCAGGCTGCAGTGACTGGCTGTGCCACCGCCCCCGCCGCCACCGCTCACCTGCCAGCATACCTACAGCCAGCACCAGCGCCGCTGCCAGGGACATGCAGCCTATCACCAGCCCCCTCGCACCGCTGCCGCCGTCGCTGCCGCTAGCCCCTCCAGCAACCGACCCTGAGGCCTGTGCCAGCAAGCCACGCGGAAGCGATTCGTCCGCAGCGGCATGGCACACTGATTCACACATGGCTGTCACCGGCTGCGAGTTCTCGACCAGCTCCGCTGCCGGGTCGTTCGAACCGGTGCACCCCCAGCCCTCCACTCCCCCGCTGGCGGCACCGTTGAAGTTGAAGTTGATATCGACCGGCGACGGGTACATTGGCACGCCGACCATGTGCGGCGGTTTTGCGGGCGTGTTGTACACGCAAAAGGGCGCGGTGATCACCCAGCCCTGCCCTGGCTCGTGCGCCATGGCGGCGAACCCCCACACGTCGACCAGCGTCTCGGAGTGGGGTTCCAGGGGCACGTCCAGCATGAGGTACGCCAGGGCGCCGTGCGGCGTTGTGAAGACGTTGTGGGTGAGGGCGCCGGCGTTTTCTGGGGTGGTGGTGCTGCTGGTGGCGCTGAGCACTTGCATGGCGTCGAAGTAGTAGCAGGTGTTGAGGGCGGGGAAGTCGAGGCCGGAGATGGAGAACTCCATGAGGGTGGCGCCGGTGGCGGCGGATGTGCAGCAGGCGCCCGCCGTGTCGGCCACCTGGGGTTGTCGTGGAGGGAGCAGGCAGTGGTAACCGGGAGACATGTTGTTCAGTGCTCGGTGCTCAGGAAGTCGAGGGGCAGTGTTGAGGGCTGCTGTTGTTGGTAAGAGATAGTTCTTGGGGTGCGCAGAAAGCAAGTGAATGGCGGCAAGTTGCGGCTGCAAGAAGCATGCAGATACGCAAAGGTGCGCAGGTACCCCAGGTGCGCTGTTTGTGCAGTCTTTGGTGCTTGGCACGCCACCCTTATACCCGCCACAAGTTCTTGTGACTCACCCCGCAACCGCGAGAACCTAGTCTAACACCACCGCCGGCACCTTGCTGCTGTTGCTGCCTGGTGCTGCAGCACCTGCTGTGCTGCCACTGCAGGGCGGCAAGGCTGGCCTAACTGCACCCACCTTAGAACATGCCGCTCCAGGCAGCCTGTTTCCGGGCAACGAGTCGCTGCTGCTCTGGGTTATAGTCGACCAGTGATTGTGGGCGGTGCCGTTGTTGTACTCGTGCAGCTGCCTGTGTCGCAGCCGCCGCGCCCGCCGCTCCATGCTGGCGATCAGGGGCGCCAGCTGCTCTTGGTCAAGATCCACCAGCGGCGGCGCCTGCACGCCTGCCATTATGCTGTAAGGCGTCGCCCTGGTGTTGCCTGGCTCTGCCGTTACAGGCCCGTCGAGGTGAGGTCACGGGAGACCCAAGCCTTGCAGCAGCGACCTTACAGTCCCATGTGCGTGGGGGGCAAGGAGCAGTGCCGGCCGCCGTTGCAGCCTCCTGGGCTGTGTCCTGCCGTTGCACCCATCCCTCCAACTGTAGCGGCACTGGCCATGGCCCCACCGGCCGCACCCTCTCAGCAGCCTCCATTTCCCGAGGAACTTTCCCTGGGAGAAGGTTCCACGGGGAAACGCGCGAATTTCTTTTTAATTTAAACCGCCTGTGGTCACCCAAAAACCTCTGTTCACTGTGTGCTCGCTAGCACACAGCAGAAGCAGTGCCACAGGTGTGTTGCCATTGTGCAGGCTCTGTGTGTGAGGGGGAGGGGGAGCAGTGCAAGGCACCAGAGCTGGGGCAGTATGCCCCAAAATCTCCAATGAAGCCCCCCCCCCGCCCCCCCCCCCCCTGCGTAAAAGCAGTGGCGCTACAACAGATCGCTCACAGCACTCCCATGGGCATGCATACGCCATACACTTGGTCCCCCCCCCTTGCAACAGTGAATGGCAGTTGCAGAGTACAGAATACGCAGATACATCGATTGGCCTACCAGCACGCGTCAGGCACGCACGCTTTGCAAATACCACCTGGTTAGGTGCGGGGAGTAGAGGCAGGGAAGTGGGTGCAGCAACACAAGCAGTGCGCGCTCGGTGCCCCCAGGTTGTGATTGGTATGCGCTGGTGATAATTGGTGCCACTGGCTGCGGCCTGTGTGCAGAAGTTGTACTCTGCTGGGGTGCTCTGGCGCGCAAGAGCACACCAAGTGTGTAAACGACACCGGTGACCCATCGCGCACTCCATTCAAACGCTATTCCTCAGTACCGGGAAGAGTGGCACACGCGCAAAAGGGCTGTGCAAGTCAAAAACTAAGTACCCTGTAGGGCTTCAGTTGCCAAAGCGCATGGTGTCGCCAGATACCGACTACCCTTGCCTTGTGCCTGTATGGCAGCTCCGCAGTAGCAGCTAAACCTCTGCATGGCAATGCCCCCGTTCCAGCAAGGGGTGTGATGGTGTGTGTTACACACCCACCCACAACCTTCGAGGCAGAAAACACCGTTATCAGCCACCCACACACTGCGTACGCAAACGGTGACTTGCCCCTGCAATCATCCTGCCGCAGCATGCCAAATTGCCCACCCCCAACACCATAACTGCCGAATGAGCGGCAAAGACCGTTGAATGAATGGGAGACCAGCTTGTATGGCTGTTTGTGGTGGTCACTCCTACGCTGTCTTGTGGCAGACACCTAAAATGTTGCCAAGCCCAGATACTGCCATGGCCGGGCGCAACACACACCAGAGCAAAGCCTCCAGGAGGGCGTTTCTTCATCCACCCGACCGCACACCTCGCTAGTCCGTCTTGTAGTTGACCTCCGTGACCAGCTTTGCAACGTCGCGGTTGAACAGCTGCCACGTCTGCAGGATGCTCAGCGCGTGCTCCACCGGCCACTTCTTGAACGCGCGTGCGCGCTCCGGCATGCACAGCCGCAGCACCGCCCACAGCGCCATGTGCACCCAGTGGAGGACGTAGCCGAGGAGCATGGCGGCGACGGCGGGCAGCAGCACCGCGACGCCCACGCTGAAGGCTAGGAGGCGCATGGCGCCCTCGAACGTGCCAAACTCGATGAGGGCGGGGCGGAAGAGCAGGGCTGTGAGGATGGCAAAGTAGGCGATGCAGACGTAGGCGCCTACAAGGCAGGCTGCCTCGCCCCAAGACACCAGCCCTGACTGTGTTGTGGGGGGCGGGGAGGGGAGAAGGGGGGGGGGGGGGGGGAATTTGCGGGTTGAGTGGCGGGCATGGCAAGGGGCGGCGTGGCGTACAGGGCAAGTTACACCACACGTGGCACAAGCAGCGCCAGGACGGCATGTGGAGCACAATAGGGAGAGCGCACGTTGCAGCACGTGCAGGCGTATGCTGGCAAGCAGCAGGGCAGCGCACGCTGGTGTGCGCTGTGTGTACAGTCGCGCCGAGTCTCTTGTGAACGCTTCCGCTTCAGCCCGCCTGCTGTCGGTGCACTGTGCGCTGGGCACGCAGCTCATACATAACAGGTGCCGCTCTCACACGTCAGCATGGGCACAGAGCAACTCACCAGCCACAGGCCGAGTGCCACCAGCCCCAGCACAATGAACATGGCGCACATCTTGAGAATTCGCATCCTCTTGACCCTCGTGTAGGCGCTGTTGTCCTGCGCGCCTTCTGCCACCTTGCCATCCTTCGCGGCGCCCTCTGCTGGAGGGCCGCTGGGCGCAGCGGCGTAGCCTGCCTGGTCCCTCTGCCCCTGTGTCGCCACAGCCGACGGCACCAGCGCCAAAGCGGTTGCACACAATGCAAGCAGTAAAATGTCAAACGCTGTGCAGGGCAGCGGCGGGCGCGGTGCTGGCATGGGACGCAAGAGTGAAGGGGCAGCGTGGCAGCGGCACAGTGGCGCTGTCGCAGCGGCACCGGCAATGCAATGGCGTTGGCGTTGCTGCAGCACACACAGGGTCTGCACTGCAGGAGTCGGTGCTGCGCACGACGCGTACAGCTCCAGAACGACGGTGGTGACATCACACTGGTGTGGCACTGGCGCTACAGACGGCCACCGTGCCGCACAGTGGAGAGCTGGCAGTGGCAAACGCCCTTGCGACCTCAACGAACAAAGGGAGCTGCCGCACTGCACAGCATTAGATCTAACCAGATGCGAGTTTTATCTGCAAGGCACCTGAAAGGCAGCAAAGGATGGGTACTGGCGTGGCGGGGGCAAGATGCCAGTCCAAAGTTCATGGGGTGATTCATCCGCCTAGTCAAAATCAAGCAGCCCCACCCCCCACCCTGCGCGTGCCGGCCAGAATACCCCAGGCAGGCATGGCATGTAGCAGCCATGAGCACTGTCCCATGTGCATTTGTGTGTGTGCAGTTTGCACTGCGTGCCCGCCAAGCCTGGGCTGATTATGTGTAAGCGGTGCAATATGCCGCCATGTACGCATTTGTGAATGCACGTCATGTGTGTGGAGTGAAACACAACATGTCCGTGATGTTGTTTACGTACCCTGAGGCAGGTCAGGCCGCTGACGGTGAAGGGGATGGCCTGCAGGGGCAGGCAGCGCACCACGCAGCACACCACAGGCAGCGACAAGGGTGTGGCTGTCAGCAAAGCTGCAAGACACACGGTTTTACTACTTACTTCTTGAAGTATATCTACTGCAGTACCTCATAATAAGTATGTTTGACCATCACGTGCAACTCCATGTGTGCTGTAGCATGTGTCGGCACCATCGGCTGATGCCTTGTGCTGCATGACTGCCGACCAGCCAGCAGCACACGCCATGTTCAAACACCATGCTCAAACTCTCACTAGCACTCTGCCACAACGGCCAGAGGGATGCCGGCACGGGTGGCATGCTACAGCAGCTGATCATGGGCGTGCATAGCGCTGAGCATCGTCTTCTTGTCGCTCGGCAGCATGGGAGGGCAGCATGCTTGACCATCATGCTTTTTCCAGTCTTGCGCATCGTGTGCACAGGGCTTTCCGCGCCCCAAGCAAAGCTCAGTGTACAAGCATGCTTACACCAAAAGGAGCCGTTCCGTCAGCTGTGCATGTGCCGTGTGAACACACACGTGATGCCATTTGCATTTTCCTGTTCACACTCAGTTCACTTGCGCGCTTTCCAACCATACATTTGGGGCCGACATGCGGAGTGCTGCCACTCTGCACCACAGCCACCGCACCGCAGCGCGGACCCACCAGCACAAAGGAGCAAAACACAGCAACGATGAGCAGCACGTAGACCAATGACGTGTCGAAGTCTTCGCCGTCGGCCACTCTGTCTTCCTCAATCTCTTTGAGCAGCCCCCACGCCACCCACATGCGCCGCAGGTTCAGCACTGTGATGAGCAGCTGCACGCACAGCGCACGGCACGCCGTGGGAAGGGTAGGGGGGAGGTTCAGCGGCCACATATGAGTGCAGCAGTGTGCAGCTTCCTTTTGGCAGCGCTGTGCTGGTTGTTCTGACGCAGCCCAGCAGATGAGCGTTTCAACCCCACTGCGGGGGTGCTTGGGAACCCCGGAGGCATGGGCGGCACATGGTGTGTGCGCGGGTACCTTGCCGCACTTGCAGGGCGGTTCGACATGCAGGGGCTCGACGGGCACTGAATGGGCAGCTGTGGGGGGGGGGAAATGGGGGGAAGAGTTGGGCCCCAGACCAGGGATGTCACTGCGCCTGCATGCATTACCCCACCTACGTCAGAAGGAAGCGCTGTATTGACCGCCCCCCTGTGTTAGTACTGGCGAAGTGAGGTGAGGGGGGGCAGGTGAGGGAGTTGGTAGTCATGGGGCACAGTAACAGGTTGGTTGGTGCTGCAAGTACCTTGAGTATCATGCCGCAGTGCTTGTCGGTGATGAACAGTGACTCCTTGTACCAGCTGAGCCACGCGTTCTTGGGCACCTGCAAGCCAGTTGAACAATTGATTGTTGTGCAGTTGTCGGGCAGTCAGGAACACGTTACTGCGCAAGCCACAGTGAGGAGTCAGCCAGACTGTGCGCGGGCATCACGTCCGCAGCTACTCTGGGCACCACGACAGTGAAGGAGGCAGGTGAGCGTGCCAGTCACAGTGCTGTCACCCATCACTATTAATGGAGCGCTATGCAGTGATGGCGGAAGCAGCCTCTTGCCTTCTTGTCCTCCGCCCGTGTGAGCCACCCCCACCAGCCATTGAGGTCGTCGCTTTCATACACACATACCCGCCGCTCTTTGAAAACTGTTCCGGGTGTCAAAATCCGGCGCTGGCTTCGCCATTTTTAGGGCACAGGGTTCATCAACACGTCTATTTGAACCACAAAATTCGGCGTATGCGCCGTTGAGAAGTACGTACACGTGTCTGGAATTAGGCTGGATGCATACGCGGTACTTCTGAGGTATACAACAAATGATGAGCATTTCATACGCTGTGATCCATCCCTATTTATGGAGCGCTCAGCAGTGACGACTTGCCTTCTTGTCCTCTGCGCGGGTGAGCCACCCCCACCAGCCATTGAGGTCAGTTAAGATGTTCTTGCGCTCAAGGCTGAAAGGGTTGAACATGATGGGCGAGTACAGCAGGCCCACAGCCAGCAGAAAGACGCTGAAGGTCTCCAGAAACGGGCTTGGGAATATGCTGAAGTGCCAGTAGATGAGCAGGAGCACCGACAGCTCCATGGCGGGGCTGTGGTGTGAACGTGCGGCCGGTGGGTGGGTGAACGTGAGGCAGAGGCGGATCAGGGTGTGAACCGTTGTTCATGTGCTAGAGAGGTACAAGGTTGCTGAGCGCAGATACTGCCGTGGTGTGGGGCAATTGTCAGGTTGAAGCCAATGGGCTGACTATGTCTTGTACTGCAGGTGTGCTTCAAAACACAGCGCGTGCTACGCCCAAGGACATGTCATGCACTGTCAGTAAACATGAAGAAGGAGTATGGCAGAGCAGCACTTGCGACCAGCAGACGGGGACAGCGCTCGGCAACGGACGCTGCTCTGTGTCTGCAGGCACTGCTGCCACTTCCAGCAGATGCCTGGTGCGTGATGAGCGAGTACGCGATTCTGCAGTTCTCTGCCAGCGCACACGATTTGTACGGCACCGGCTGAGTGGGAAGGCCGAAGCCCTGTCTCGCTGCTACCACTGCACGGTGCACCGCGCGTACCTCCAACTTCAACTTGAAGTACTTCTTGAAGTACATGTATGACTAGGGCGGGGTTCTCTGTGCCAACCAAGTGCTCAGGCAAGTTGGGGGCGCCTTGCTAGGCAAAGCCTACAGGCATACGTGCGGAGGGGGACGGGAGGGGGCACTCACAGGAAGTGGCTGAAGTAGTACTGCGTGAACAGGTCCACGAAATTGCCGTGCGCGATCACAAAGCCGCGGCCCGTCGCCTGCAGCCAACCAAAGACCAACACCAACACACAGGCACACACACACACACACACGCCAGTGAGCAGTGGTGCATCAGTCATGAAACGCAGTGAGCAAGGGCGCACCTGGCACGGAATCTGCGTACTGGGGTTAGGTTTACTGCTCGCAGCGCGCGTGGCGTAGTGGGGAGTGCCGTAGGAGGCGGGGGTAAGTGCATCTGCGGGTAGCACTTATGGCAAGGCGTGGAACAGTAGTTGGAAAATGTGTGAGGGTGCAGACTTGGCCTCTGGTGGGTGATAGCGCTGCGAGCTGCTGTTCTCAGTGCGGTGGTGGACAGAGCGGCCTTGCGGCTGTATGAGGGGGCACAGGCAGGGCAGAGCTCTGGCAGGGCATAACTCTGCCAAGCCGCTAGCGCCTGCAGGGTGACTGCGGTGGCGCTGGGGCAAAAATGCCAGGCCAAGGCCCTTGGCGTGACTTGTGCACCTGGGCAACACCAAAGTAGACGCCACACCGGAGTGCTGCTGCCACAAAGGAAATGGGCGCGTCGCATTCGCTCAGCAGTTTCTGCGAGCGCGCAGTAGCTGGCACCAGCTCACTTTTGGCGGGAGCGACTGAGCTGCTGCCAGCGCACGCAGGCTGGGGGCTTGGGATGGCGGCGAGAGCAGCATGCCTACACAGTGTTGGCCCAACGCACGATGCTGCAACGCCCAGATACTGCTGTGGCTGGGCAAATTGTCTGGTCTTTCCGCGCCTTAAGCAGAGTATGGAAGTGCCTACACGTGCGGGTACCTACTTGGGTAAAATGCCACGACCGGTTCACCCAGGCAAAACCAAGCAGGCCCCACGCAGGAGTGCTGCTGCCACACAAGTGAAGTAGTACTACCAGTAGTGTACATTCACTCACCACATAGGCGGCCTTGTTCTGTGTGAGTGCCTCGTTGACGTAGCGCGCCATCGTGGCGGTGTTGAAGATGAAGTACATGAAGCTGAAACTATATACTAGTAGTATATTGTATATGGTAATACCTATGTAGTGTACTACCTCGAAGATTGTATCAACTCACCACATAGGCGGCCTTGTTCTGTGTGAGTGCCTCGTTGACGTAGCGCGCCACCGTGGCGGTGTTGAAGATGAAGTACATGAAGCTGCCGCGGACCAGGGACCTGAGCAGGTTTGGTAGCACGCGCCGGTACCCCTCCTCCATATACGTGACCATCAGAATGGGCAGCGTCAGCAGAAACCCCTGCGGGGTGTTCGTTGAACACGGGCAGGCGGGCAGGTGTGGGGGGTCAGCAGCAATCCCTGCAGGGTGTTAGTTGAAAGCCCGCCGGTACCCTTTCTCTAAGTATGTGTGAGCATCAGAATGGGAAGCGTCAGCAGGAATCCCTGCGGGCACATGCGGTGGCGTTGATGGCGCTTACCAGCTGCACAATGTACTTGCTGTTGAGCGCGTTGATGGCACTCACCAGCTGTACAATGCACATGCTGTTGACTTGGTTGCGCTTACCAGGCGCACAACGTATATGCCCTTGAGTTGGTGGCGCTTACCAGCTGCACAATGCACATGCCGTTGAGTTGGCGGCGCTTACCAGCTGCACAATGTACATGCTGTTGAGCGCGTTGATGGCGGTGGTCGAGCCGGAGCCCTCGAGAGCGGCCGTCAGCTCCTCTGCCTCAGTCTCAAAAGAGAGGAACAGGCGGGCGTACAGGTACAGAAATACGCTGAAGACCTGTGCGGGCAGGGGACAGGAGCAGCAGCGGCAGCAGCAGCGGCAGCAGCAGCAGCAGCGGCGGCGGCAGCAGCAGCGGCAGCGGCAGCAGGAGTAAGGGCAGGGGCAGCAGCGGCAGCAAGGGCAGTGGCAGCAGCGGCAGCAGCAAGGGCAGCAGCGGCAGCCAGGGCAGTGGCAGCGGCAGCAGCAAGGGCAGTGGCAGAAGCAGCAGAACAAGGTGTTGAGCAGTGCATCAGTGCACGCATGATACCGGGTTTAACCAGAGTTGACTGTGCCAGAACTGGCCCAGCAATGATTAAGCCTGTGTTCGCAGCAATGATCGGACCTGCATGTCGTTTCGAGGGTTCCGGCACACGTCAGACCTAATAAGGAGGGTTTTTTTCCATTACTGCAACAACCAGAAGCAAAACATGGTGCAACTGCAGTGTGGCTGGCACCAGCTCTTGTTTGGGACAGCAGCGACGGCACTTCCGCTCGCAACAAGCAATGCCAAGTGTCCCTACGGGAGGCTCGGAATCAGCCTTAAGTACTTCGGAGTATACTGTAGAAAAACTATTGTAGTTGTCATGTGCCAAATGCCTACTTCTTTATTCAAAATACCATAAAAAAATACTGTAGTACGTAGACTCTACTTTTACAAGTACCAAAAACGCATATTTGGCGCATGCGCGCGCAGGAAGCAAGATCGCTAAGCCCCCCTTGGCTCACCAGCACAGACTGCGTGAGGGAGGCTCTTGCACGCCCACAGTGCAAGTAAATGTCACTACTGTAGTACGTAGACTATGCTTTGACAAGTGAAAGAAACCTAAAAGACTGCTAAGCCCAGATACCGCAGTGGCTGGGGCAAGATGCCAGGCCGAAGAGTGTGGGGTGATTTGTCCACCTGGTGAAAAACACCAGACAGCCCCCACGACAAGTATTATGAATATACTTCAAACAAGTATTTTGCACATGTGCGCGCAAGAAAGGCGCGTTCAGCCCCCCCAGGCCCGGGCTCACCAGCACAGACTGCGTGAGGGAGGCCCTCGCACGCCCACAAGTGCCAGTAAGTGTAACTACTGCAGTACGTAGACTATGCTTTAACAAGTATTATGAACACACTTCAAAGAGGTATTTTGCACATGCGCGCGCACGCAAGACGCGCTTAGCCCTACTTGGCTCACCAGCACAGACTGTGTGAGGAAGCCGCCGATGCTGGAGAAGTAGAAGCTCAGCAGGCGGCAGAAGTCCATCTGGTACGCCAGGCGACGGGGCTCCCGCAGCACCGCCTGCATGCCTGCGGCCGGTCAGCCATGCGCGAACAAAGGGGCGTGCAGAACCGAGAGCAATGTGCAGGTGTACAAGCAGATTTATAAGTAAAAAAGTACACCATATTAATAATAATAAAAATAATACCATAATAATAACTTGTGGGCGTGCACGGCCTGGGTAACAAAGGGGTGCGCAGAACCGAGAGCAATGTGCAGGTGTGTAAGAGAATTTATGATTAAATTATGTAACTAAAAAATAATAATACCGTAATAATAACTTGTGGGCGCGCAAGAACCCAGGCCGTGCACGCCGCCATGTGGCAGCGCATGTACGTGCTGAAGCACCTACTCATGCCGCTTTGCACAGTCAGCAACCAGAAGTGCCGCAGCCAGGCAGGGCTGCGCGGGTGGCTAGCAGAGCTGAAACTGCTAGGGTGCAGCTGGCCGATATACATTGGTCTGCCGCCTATACACCTGCCATGTGTGTGAGCAGCCACGCGCTCGTCCCCTTGAAAGTGCAGATGGGTAGTGATGGGTCATGGCGTATAGGCGTATAACATATTTTATACGTTATACATTTTATACGTTATACAAAATTCGGCGTATTTCTACGCCCAAAAAGGCGATATACGGCGTAGTTGCCGTACAAATACGTTCATCTGTATACGTTGTACGGCGTGTTTACATAGGTTATACGGCGTATAATGCGGAAATTATACGCTGTGGCCCAGCACTACAAATGGGTCAACATGCAGAGCTGCAGGTACGCAACTGGGACACTACTGCAAAGATATTGCAGTAAGTAAATGGGCAGTCAGGGAGGAAAGAAAGAGTGATGCTCAGGCCGAGCACGCAGCCATTCACACCAGTGACACATCGGCATGGCCGTGGCCCAGCCTGCGTGCAGCCTCCATGCGCCCGTGACAGCGCCACCGCCACCCCTGCGCTGCTGGTCAGCAGCTGCTGCCTGCGCACTTGGGGCCCTCGTAAACAGTGCTCAGCATGATGCACGACCAACGAGCGTCTTTTGGCACGGGTTGCACTTGCACAGCTGTGTGTAGCTGCGCCTGGTGTGCCGCATCCTGTGCCTATTCGCTAGGGTTGCTGGAATCGTAATTTTTTCCAGAATTACTCCGTAATTCGTGGCGTAATTTCGCCGTAACCTTATAACACTTGCAACATCTTCCATAATGTTTTGTGCTCAGCACAGTAGGGCCACCACAAATGTAAAGGCATCGTAGGCTGTTGTAGGCATCTGCAGCGGGTATCCTTGAATTACCGTTGACCATAAAGTCCCGATATTTCTACTCCGGCAACCCTACTATTCGCCCACACCCGTGCGGGCAGGGCACTAGACGGGGCTCCGCGACTTTGTAGGCTTTCTGCTGCAACAAGCGCACTATTCTGGTGGGGCTAGAGGCGCCTCTGCAGGTGGTGAAGGTGGCCTGCAGGCAGAGGGCGCGAAGCATGATACCCGTACCCGCCCGTTGCACATGTGCTTCGAGTAAAAAAGTTTTTTTTTTCCCTTGTTGAAACACACGGCATATTCACTGTATATCGCGGTTTTGAGTGCAGCAATGCGCTGTATCTTTTACCATGACATATAGTCCAAGTACATGTGTTCTTGTAGAAACTAGAGACAGGCGGCAGCATGCCTGGTCATGCAATTTCCAGTTGCACACGCCATGTGACACGGGGCTTTCCGCGCCCCAAGCGGAGTGTGAAAGCACGTGTTCATGATATGTATACATTGGTATGCATGCGTGTACTGCAGTAACACTTCAACTTTGCTCACCGTTCCCCAGAGAGATTTTCTCCGTGAAGCCCGAGATCTGTACCAGCCCCACGTCTCGTCCCTAGCGCGGCACAGAGCGTGTGCACGCACCACACGACAACACACACATATCGTCATCACATGTGGCACCGCACAAGTAAGCCCTGTTGGTAGTTGTACTCTGAATCATCCCTAGCCCTCAACGACACTGACCGGCGCGTGTAGGTGTGGGGGCTGTCAAAACACCCCACAGGCTTCGGCCTGGCATTTTGCCCCTGCCACGGCAGTACCTGGGCTTAGCAGCCTTTTAGGTTTCTTTCACATATGGGTGAGGCTGTTGGTGGCGCACACGCAGAGGCCGCTTGCCATGGATCAATTCATGCAGTGTGCGGACGAATTCATGCAGTTTGTGGATGCATTCATGCACTGTCAGTTCGCTATACGCTGCGGCAAATTGCTGCGGTGCAGGCATGCTGTGCCTCCACCCCCGCGGTCAAGCAAGCGGTGCGCCTGAGCACCAAGCCTCAAAAACACGTTAATTGAGGCCTGCGACGGCACACGCAAGCCACTACAGCTGGGCGCCAATGAGTCCATTCGTTTCCATATAAATGCACCACATTGTAAACGCTTCAGATGTACTTCAGATGATTACAACTAGAGGTACAATAGTACTTCCACTTCATGTTTGAACTGCTTAGATGGCGCGTGTGTACTCCTCTGTCTGGCGCCCTGGCAGGTCCAGCCTGTGCAGCTGCCCGGCCTGTCTGCTTGCTGTGTTTCTTGTCGTTGACACCGCAAAGCCATGGGTTATGCGCATACGGCGCCACGCACGGCCATGGCTACATGCCCGCGTGCATGACCTAGGTCACACAAATGCAAATTACTTAATACTACAGCATGGCGGATGAGGTGCCCTGGCAGGTCCAGCCGTAGGCAGCCCGCTACCTGCCGGCGCCCGCTAGCCCTTTCTGTGTTCGTATACATACACTGCCATGCATTTGCCATGGCCACCAGTGAGCGTGGTGGCATACATGTCATGGTGGGCTCTTGCACGCCCCCAAGTGCAAATAAATAAAACCTACAGGGGTACTACTCGTAGTAGTAAGACCACTTGGGCGCGGTTACCTTGCCGGCCTGTATGTAGTCCAGCTGTACGGCGTTGCCGCCGCGCAGCACCCAGTAGAAGCCGGCCATGATGTCCTCCGACAGGTGCATCTTTCTGCTGGGGCGGGAGATGCCTCCGCAGGTGATGGCGGTCGCCTGCGAGCGTAGCAAGCACAGCACGACACACGTCTGTTATGTTCTTCGAAGTATTACTGGTATGTTCTTACAGGTCTACGTATGTGTGGTCACATGTGCATACATACGTGCATGGTATACAGTGTACTACCTACAGTATGAGCGAGATGCCTCCGCAGGTGATGGCGGTCGCCTGCAAAGCACGGAGCGATACACGCCTTTCATACATCAATATCTGCATGTATGTGTATGTACATGTACTGCACGTGTATGCTCCATACTAGCAGTACCATTGTAGGAACAGTATGCCGCCGCAGGTGATGGCGGCCGCCTGCAGTCATGGGGGGCACAACATGACGCGCACCCTTCATACTACCAGTACATTCTTACAGGTCTACATATGTGAAAGAAACCAAAAAGGTGACTAAGCCCAGGTACTCCCGTGGCTGGGGCAGAAAGCCGAAGGCTGTGTGGTGATCTATCCACTTGGTCAGAACCAGTGGCCCACACCCTACACGCGCCGGTGAGTACCCTTAAGGGCTAGGGATGCTTCTGAGTAAAACAACATACTGCGTAGTATGTGTGTGGTCTCATGTAGTTCAAGTGTATATTGAAGTACAGTACCATAGTTTGGCACCTGCGGCGGCGCAACACGGGTTTCATGGGTCACACTACTAGTGAAAAGTGTACCTTGGGGCACCACCTAGCCTATGAAAGTGGTGGGCGCATCAACGGTTAGGCCGCCGTGTAGTCATGTGCCCACAAAAAAGCATGCCCTTAAGTGGTCCACTTCAGACTACTGTACTACCATAATATGAATGATATACGGCCACAGGCGGTGGCAGTGGCCTGCAGTCATGGGGGGCACAGCATGACACGTGCCTCGTATGCAAGGGTATTTGAACACACTACAAGTACTTCATCATACTACTAGTAGTACTTCAGAAGTATGCACATGTACTTCAAGTATACACCATAGTATGAACGATATGCCTCCGCAGGTGATGGCGGTCGCCTGCAAGCACAGCGGGCAGAGCACGACACACGCCTTCAGCACATACGAGTACACATTGTGCGCGTTGACATGTATCCATACATGTGTGTATGACACACAGCATACAGTACTTCTAGTAGTACATGTGAACGATATGCCGCCGCAGGTGATGGCGGTCGCCTGCAGTCATGGGGGCACAGCGTGGCACGCGCCTCTCATACCTCAAGTGTTTCAAACTGTATTTGCGTACGTGTGCATGCGGTACACACTTCAGGTACCATGTATCATGTACTCCAAGTGTAGATGTGCATGTAGTACATGCTATGCACATGTACTTCACGTGTATAGTCTATACCATAGCATGAACGATGTGCCGCTGCAGGTGGTGGCGGTGGCCCGCAATGACAAGGTGTGCACAGCATGCCACACGCCTGCTACGCGCCGCCTACCCTCCCCCCAGAAAATCTCCTGCAAACTTTCCCGTGTGCGCATCAACAAAGATGACTGCTCTATCAACAGATTGCGATAGCATAAAGGTGTTGCGCGGCATTGTGCGAAGCTCGCCCCATTAAAACTCGCGTCCTCAGCAGTGCAGCTAGCTGCACAGCCAGGAGGGGGGGGGGGGGGGGGGGGGGGGGGGGGTCTAGAGCAAAGCAGTGCCGCTATGCACTTTAAGTAGTTGAAGTGCACATTGCGTACTGGCAGTGTGGTGCGACCATGCTGTTTGCGGCAGTGCAAGCGCACAGCCAGGGGCGGTCCCGCTAAAAACCTGCGCTGGTATGTCATCACTTTTGCTGCTATCTAGGTACACACTCAGTAGTTGAAGTACACACTCAATAGTTGAAGCGCACCTGCAAGTACTTGGAGGTTTGTATATCAATCCAGAGACCGTGTGCACGCCGCTACAAACCATCAGTGGACGACACAAAATGAAGTCAAAATGGGCATTGTTGGCAGAGCCGCCGCGAGCGGAGTAGCGCACGCTCAGCGCAAAACAGACTGTTGAAGTTGTGATTGAAGTTGAAGTTTGCTGCACTTCAACTGTCGAAGTTTGCTTGCCATGGGCGTACCTTGTCAAAGACGTCGGGGTGGCCGTAGTGGAAGCGGACGCAAAACAGACTGTTGAAGTTGTAGTTAAGGTTGAAGTGAAGTTTGCTCCAGTTGAAGTTGTAGTTATAGTTGAAGTTTGATGCACTTCAACTGCCATCGGCGCACCTTGTCAAAGACGTCCGGGTGGCCGTAGTGGAAGCGCACGGCCAGGGGGTCCTCCAGCACGCGCTGCGTGGCCGTCACAAAGCCCGTCTCCTGCTGGCTGAAGAACCACGCCACGCTGCTGGCCTGCATTACATGTGCACAAGTGCACACAGCGTGCGACATAGTAGTAGTGAGGCATGGAAAATGACTCAGAGGAGGGATACACATGTCTGTGGTAACGAAGTCCGTCTCCTGCTGGCTTCAGAACCACGCCACGCCGCTGACCTGCATTACAGATGTACAGGTGCACGCAGGGTGCAATGGTTACCACGGAAAACTTGGGAAATTTTGGTGGGCAGCGACACTACAGACGTTGAAGGAGGGAAAAGTGTTAAGGGAAAGTTTGGGTCGCAGCACAGCCCGTGGCGGCGAGGGGCAGGGGTGTGCTGGGAGGCACCTGATTCACAGTGCTGGAGCAAAACTTTGGGGGACACCAGTGTCATGAGGTCAGAAACTTTCAATGTGGTCGTGCGAAGATACTGCAACAAAGAACTGAAGTTGACCCTCCATACAGCCATTTCCCATTTCCAGCTTCAACATGGCGGGCGGTCAGTGGGGAGGGGTAGGGCACTCGCCTTGTGCCTAGTTACCCCCCCCGCCCTCCAGTTCAACGTTCAGTTGAAGTTGCAGATGAGTGCCATATGCCAGCCCAATCTCAACTCTTTCTTGAATAGAGCGGGCTGGATGCCACGAGCAAGGCGCCCTTTGCCTGCTTGCTCACCTGCCAAGGGAGGGTGAAATTTGCCTTACACAACCCCACTTGCAACTTCAACTGCACTTAGAAGTCGCAGGCACTGTGGTGCGGTATTATATGCGCAGGGGGGACACGGGGGGGGGGGACAGGTCAACAACCCCTGTACGCACAATACGCACGCGTTGCACAATTCTGCGTTGACCAGGTGGATGAATAGCCCGACAAGCTTCGCCCTGGCACTTTGCCCCAGTCACGGCAATGCCTACTGTAGCAACATTTTAGGCTTCTTTCACTAACTACAAGTTGAACTTTCTTCCACTACCATCCCCGCACTCCACGCGCCAGCGCCGGCAGCGCCACAACCGCCCGCCCCCTTACTGCGGTGCAGCAGCGACACGCGCCTCACCGTCTGTGTGAAGATGTACTCTCGGAATCCAACGATGAGGCCCTGGTTGTACGTGCGGCCCCCGGGCACCGGCTGGCCAAACTTGAACTCCGCCAGCATCTCACGCTGCTTGAGGGCCTCCTCGAGGTTGAGCTCCTGCGCAGGGCGGTAAGTGGGCAAGCACCACAATACACACACGCGGAGTGAAAGGCAAGTAAGAATACGCACGTGCGGAGGCAAGGGCAAGTAACAATGCACACACAGAAACACACACACACACACACACACACACACACAAGGACGCACACACACAAGGAAAGAGGCAAGTAGGCGAGCAGAGCCACCACGCGTGAGCACCAAGAAACGCGCACGCGTAGGGTTGCCGAAATCGTCATTTTTCCAAAATACTCCGTACTTTGTGTAGTGGAAGGTTGCCGTAATTGTATCACACGTGCAACATCTTCCATTATGTTTTGTGCTCAACACATTTGGGCCATCACAGACGTCTAAGCATCGTAAGCTGCTGTAGGCATCTACAGCGGTTATGGTGGAATTACCGTTGACCATATATATATACGTCGTAGTAGATGTATAGTGCCATGAAGTTATGATTCCGGCAACCTTACACATACGCAAAGTGGAGGGCACAGAGGTTACTTTTGGGACACGACGGTAGTATGTTGAGAGGGGCGCTGACCTGGCTAATGTTCTGTTTGCTGCCGCTGAGCGCAGTAGCCAAACAATATGTGGGACCAGTGGTAGCACCACTGTACTGCGTTGTGGTGTGAAGGGAGGCTGACCTGGTCCACGTCGATGGCCTGCGCAGCCACTCAAACAACTAT
Source organism: Ophiocytium majus (assembly GCA_032358315.1). Taxonomy (NCBI): domain Eukaryota; class Xanthophyceae; order Mischococcales; family Ophiocytiaceae; genus Ophiocytium; species Ophiocytium majus. The sequence continues at coordinate 3,669 of JAULBY010013925.1, read as the reverse complement.
ATATGTACAAGCACCTGCCGCTGAGCACAGTAGCTAAATAATACTACAGTGGTATGTGGGAGTGATGTAGCACTACGTAATACTAGTCGTATACTGCAATGATGTGAAGAGGGAGGCTGACCTGGTTCATGTTTCAAAGTGGCCTGCACGGCCACTAAGACCACTGTACATACCCGCTTCTGCACCACTGCTTGCTTCTGCCCGGTGGGGGCCACTACCTGGCGCTAGCGTCATCAGCCTGCCACCGCTCCGATGCAAGTGAGTTGGCTGCTGCCACGGTGCCTGCACCTTACACTTGAACGCACCACACTCTATGGTGGAATCCGCGCTTTGGTAGGTGCGACATTTGCTGCTTCTTCTTGGGCGCTATCTTTGCTTTGTTCACCACTTTGCACCGGTCCGCCCAGGGTGACGGCCCCTACCGGCGGGCAGCCCTAGAGTTTATCCCTTCAGATTGAGTTTTCATGTGTACCTGCATTCGGGACAACAGCTGGGACTGATGTACAGTAGCACTACCTCAGATCAATGTGAAGAGGGAGGCTGACCTGGTTCATGTCAATCGCCTGCACGGCCACTTAGACGCCTATATGTGAACCCACCTTCAGGACCAGGCGGTGGTATGACATATGGTAGCCACAAAACAGCTGGCACTAATGGTAGCACTACATAGTACTGAATTACTACGTACCAGGTAGTATTTTGTGTGAAGAGGGGGGCTGACCTGGTTCATGTCAATGGCCTGCACGGCGTCGCCACGCGTGAAGATGAGGGCGTGGTTCTGGTTGTTGGGCTTGCCCTGCGGGTACCGCACAGGTCACATGAGGACACGGACACACACGTCACAGCGGCGGCAAACAGCAGGCATGTACACACAGGCTTAGATGACAAACAAGAATCGTTTGGTCAAAGCAGAACAATAACACCTAGGTAGGATGGCAAATCCCAGGCGACCAGGTGTCCCTGGGAGCTTCGTTTTCGCGTTTGCAAGCCCTGTGTGCTCCAACGGAACCAGGTGCTTCTGCAACTGCAAGAGTTGAAGCGGGGCCTCCACTACAGGCAATGACACTGGGTGCCCACCCATATCAAGCCAGGCAGTGAAGCGGGTTGGCGTCGGTTCCTGCGGTGCTGTGCGTGTGTGGCAGCCGCTAGCTTCGTGCTTGCAACGCACCGCAGCAGCCGGCAACGGCACGTCTTTTCATGCCCCAAGCACCTTGGAGCTAAGCAGCTCACAAGTTACACACTATGGTTCCACTCATGTGCACGTGTGTGCGCGCAGGAGCCCATGCCGTGCAAGCGACGCAGCTGCCGCATGGTGGCGACGTCGCCGGCACGGTGCGCCTGCCCCGACTGGGCCTGCCACAACATGGGCATTTCGCAGCTGTGCATGTAAATACTGTCACACTAACAAGAACCTATATATGATGTACCGCATGTACTTCAAGTATATGGTTCACGTATCTAAATGGCACATACGCCGTACATTGCGCGTTTGTGCGTATAAATACTACCTAGTAGTTTTATTTATTTGCACTTGGGGGCGTGCAAGAGCCCATGACACATGCATGCCAGCGCGCTCACTGGCGGCCATGACTGCACGACAAAGTATGTACACGTGTACGGACCGAGAAGAGGGCTAGCTGCTTCTTGTAGTACACTTATGTGTACTACTGTAGTATGTCTTGTGGCAATGGCCGTTTGTTTCCGCACACCAGAGATGGAATAGATACCGCATGTGCATGCCCTACCACACGCCTACTAGTACATGGATGCGAGACACCTACGCTACATAGAGATACATGTAGCGCCTAGGTAGTATGTACTATGAGTAAGATGGACACGTATACACACAGGTATCTTCGGTGTTGCAGCCAGACACCCCTCCCGGTACCCACTCCATTGGGGAGGTCTTATTTGGGGGGGGGGCGCCATACTACTCCTGCAGTACCAGTGCAGCTGCATGCTGGCAGGGATGCCGCACCAGCAGCACAGGGTGAACTTTTGTTTGTCGTCTTCTGGGCGGGGGGGCATACGTGCTGCAGGCGTGGCTGCAGTCGGCACGTTTTTGAGTCGGTTGCAGTGGCAGTGATCTTCCATTACGTTCTACCACTACCTGTAACACTTGCACACCTAATGCAACTTCTTGTAAAACATTGGGCGCACTTCAAAATCAGACAATGTGCAGTTGGGTTGCTGCCTACCCACGCTACCTAACTTGAACGGTGCTGCCTGCCCACGCTACCCAACTTCAACTGGCAGCAGGTTGTGTGTGGTAGGGGCGGGGTGCCGTTGTTGGTGAGTACAACATGTGACCTCAATTTGATCTTCTGTGAATTCAAGTTGATCTTCAACTTCTGATATTTATATGCAACACCCACTTTGCTGAGGTTGATCTGACAGGGCGCCGCTGCTGGGGATGCCTACGCGTTTGAGCGCGCGCTCCTCGACTGTCACTTGAGCGGCCCTTGTGACTTCAACTTCAACTGCATGCCGCCCGCAGGTGGAGGCGGAGCAGTCGGAGCCGGCGCCGCCGAGCGTGCAGGAGTTGCCATAGGTTCCGTAGTATAGCCGGTGGGCACGTGCCCTCATGACTAACATCAAAAATTCAACTTGGTTCTGCAACTTCAACTTGAACTTGTGCGCCGCCCGCAGGTGGAGTCGGAGCTGGCGCTTCCGAGCGTGGAGGCCACCTACTTTCCTTACTACTTACCCTAACCCTAACGCTCTCCAACCGTTGCTTGAGAATCTTGGGCGACATTTCAAATATTCACCTCAACTTCAACTTCAGCTTGTGTGCCGCCCGCAGGTGGAGTCGGAGCCGGCACCGCGGAGTGTGCAGGATTTGCCATAGGTTCCATAGTATAGCCGGTGCGCAGTGGCTGGTGCGCATGTGCCCTCATGTCTCTATGACTAACACACTGCATGTATACATGCAGTACATAAAAAAATCAACTTGGTTCTGCAACTTCGACATTGACTGGAACTTGCGCGCCGCCCGCAGGTGGAGTCGGAGCCGGCGCCGCCGTGCGTGGAGGCCATCTATGAGTTTGTTCGCACGCTGTTAGTGCTTGAGAACCATTTCAAATTCTGACCTCCACTTCAACTTGAACTTGAACTTGTGCGCCGCCCGCAGGTGGAGTCGGAGCCGGCGCCTCCGAGCGTGGAGGCCATATACGAGTTTGTGCGCACGCTCTTCAACCGCGCGTGCCTCAGCAGCGAGTGCTCGCTGGTGTGCCTCATCTACATTGAGCGGCTCATGGAGGTGGCGGCGGTGCCGCTGCTGGCGACGACATGGAAGCCCGTGGTGCTGTGCGGCCTGCTGCTGGCGAGCAAGGTACGGCGGCAGCATGTGACAGCATCGTACTACAACTTGAAGTACTTCTGATTGGTTAGGTTTGTTTATTTGCACTCTGGGCGTGCAAGAGCACATGTCATGCATGCCAGCGCGCTCGTGGCCATGGCGCATGCCCGGCAGTGTATGCACACAAACACACAAAGTGCTCTGCACAACCACTGCAGTATATACCCGTTCGATGGTAGTACTACTGTAGTACTTCAGACGTAGTATTTTAGGTATTTAGCTACTGCTGTGGTATGTACCATTAGTCCCATATGTTTTTTCGCACTTTTTTCAACATTGCAGTACAAGCAACAATGCATGAGTTGAGGTCC
>JAULBY010013914.1:0-22182 GCA_032358315.1 Ophiocytium majus | reverse complement strand
GCCGCCAGTGAGCGTGCTGGCATGCATATGTCATGGGCTCTTGCACGCCCCCAAGTGCAAATAAATAAAACTACATGGTACTACTAGTAGTGTATGCAAACCAAACCTGTTGCGCAGCTGCGGAACAGAGATGCACTAGGCAACTTAAGGCAAGTTGTAAAACGTACTGTTGAAGGCAACTCTACTCCAAAACAAAATTGAAATCATTCATGTTGACCTTACTCTGTGTATAGCTGTACATGTATCCGTAACTTGCCAGTATTTTACAAATCATATTTTATTGGTCCAAATACCATGTGCAAGCAAGCCTTGTCCCTAAAGTGAGTTGTACGGATGTCAACAAGCAGACAAGGATGGCGTTGCGCTTTGACAGCCAACACTGCTGTCGCACTGCAGTACACAGTACCGGTAATGACTTTAGTGGCGCGTGAGCTGGCATGCTGCATGCTGCAGCTACTGAGTCTGCAGATATGACTGCAGCAGCACTGAGTGCGCAATGCCAAGTTGAACTGTGCCGGCAAAAGCAATGCCAGGCTGGACGAAGGAAACAGCATACACCATTGCACACACTGCCACGTGTGGAATGCACCACCCACTGTCCAGCATGCAGTGGCGGCAGCAGTTGCATTTTGCAGTAACGCAAGGTGCAATGGCTGTTGTATTGCATCAGGTCTTACAAAAGACCGGGTGATAAAACCGTCTGATGACACCACTGCAAAGACAACCACAAAAGGTCTCACCTCACAGTGCGCCACCATCAGCCACACTGGGGGCCAGAGCAAGGCGCAATGCCTAAGGAAAAAAAGTAACGGTTGACGATGCCTCCCTCAACTAGTAAGGACACACAAAGGGATGTCACCACGTAGTGCCATGTGACTTCAACAGGAAGGAGGCAAGCTCTGCAGCCCTGCACTGTGCCCAAAAAGGGCACAAGCACGTTTCTGCGAACTAACACTGCCAGAAACAGTGCCACCAACAGATAAACACAAGGCCACCAACACATCCCCAGCAACCACTGTAACTGACCACATGACACACAACAGTCCACCACCGCACTAACAGCGTGGTGCCCAGCTGGTGTAAAAAGCAATGACAACCATGGCTACTATTTGCCAAGCTCTGTGACTAAAGGGTGTCTCCCCCAAATACTCACGGTGGCTTTAGTGCATCCAAAAATGTGTGCGCTTTCAAACCAGCGGCACCGCCTATTTCTTCTACCGCTCCCATCTCACGAGTTGGCATCGCAGCGGCAGCGCCCATTGAGCTGTGACAACCGAGCAACAGGCGGACAGTGAAGACAGGCGGCATACACATGTCAACAGTGCACATGTCAACAGTGCAGCCATGAGCTGGCGTGATGCAGCGTGCTGCACACACAAGGTTGGCGGCTAATGTCAGTGCAGCGCGCAGGATATACCAGCTTTTAAGAACGCAAGCATGTGGCAAGGTAAATGCGTGTAATGGAGTAGCCACGGCAAGAGGCAAGTCAGGTCAGCTATCTCTGGCCATTGTGACATGCATGCAGTGCCCATATGCTGAGCAGCAATAGCAGGTGACAACAGAGACAGAGAAGCAGCAGGGAGCAGTCGACTCCCCGTGCAGTGTGCGCCATCAGAGGCAATGACCAGGAGGGCCTAAGCGCGTATTGCATGCTTGGTCAGAGGACAGTGCTGCACTGTCACAGCACCATGGGGCGGCGTAGGTTTGCTCTCCGCGCAGTACGGCTACAAATGAGTGCACATGGCCAGAGTGGTGCACATGCAGCAGCGGGTGAGGCCAGCACCCGTTACAAAAGCGCGCCACAGCAGCAGTTACTGTAGTCCAACCGCACCAGCACAGAGTGTGTTGGCGGAACCCAGCAGCGCAGCATACACTCTACTCTCATCACATGTTGTGAACATGCAGCCGTACACTTCCAAGTAAACTTCAAAAAGTACAATGTATGCGCAACAGTAGTACACACTGGCAGATGAACTTGAAGTACCCCGGCGCACACTGTGCATACTTCTTGAAGTACTGCGCAGCACCGGTACTTCTGAAGTCTTTCAAAGTACTTTGAAGTATACTTCAAAACTTCGAAGTATGCATGTTAACAAGCACCTCATGTGTAATACATGCACATCGCATGCATACCATCTGCGAGCGAGCAGGTGCACGCGTACAGCGCAGTGATGCCATGTGGACTCGACATATTTGAAGAAATATTTTACCACTTCAAGTACAACGGCGACCGCAAGCTGCTGCCCGTCAGATGCCCCACAATGTGCGGAAGACCACAGCACCCAGCTACAGCAGACCATGCCTAGGTAAACTTGTAGTATGAGCATATAATGGTAATGTAAACATGCTTCGTTCAGAGCAATAACTATGCCGTTGCCCAACATCACCTGTTGACCATTGGGCGCTGCAGAGCGTCCAGCTACTCCGGCGCAGAGCCGTCCACACCCGTGCACTGCACAACTGGCAGGCAATTTTATGCGCCCGCCAGTGCACATGCTGCTGCACATGCTCAGCAGCAGCTGGCCTAAGCCTGCCTGTACACTTGAAAGGCAAGGCAGCCATGTTCACCAGCAATGAGCCCACCCGGCCTCCCACCGCCGCTGCATGCCTGCTGGCGACGCCACACGGCACGTCCGCCGACGTAAACAAGCCTTGAGGCCTGGCATGGCGCTCACCGTCACGCACACGGCGGCGCGGCAGGTGCGGCCGCGGCAGGCGACATGGTGATGCGTGCGGCGGCAGATATGGCCATGGCTGCCCTACGCTTGCCTGTAACAGCGGCGACGGACAGGTGCGGCGGTTGCACTCAGCAGGGAGGCTGGGTTCACGTGCTCAGCGGTCAAAGGCTTGGCTGCAACATTGCTCAGCGGTTAGTGCTCACTGCTCAGCAGTAGAGCTGCAGCATGACTGGCTGGCTTTATAGTGGGTGTGCAGGCCGGTGGTTGGAATGTGCTTGTGCATGCTGGCATTACTGTGCTTTTGAAGTGACAACATTGGGGCTACAGCAGGCTGGCGGCATCACAAGCCTGCTGTTAAGCACTAGCTGCTGCTGAGCACAATGACCTCAGCCAGGCTACCCTAGGACCTCCCTCCGACCAGGCCTGAGCTCAGGGACAACATTCAAGTGGATCCATGTCTGCAGCACCACAAAGGTGTGGCACAGTGTGTGAGCACCGTTGAACTTCCCAGGCCTTCAACTTGACAATCTCTCTCTTGCTGTGTGCATCCGTGAACTGGACCAAGACTGCTAAAGTTTGTGTCTTAGTTGAGAGACATGGAGTCATGTGCGCACTGATAAAAAGAGAAGCCTAATCGGGCGGGTGGGGTGCGCTCAACAGCGACACGTGCTTGTACGTGTGAAGAGTAAGCGCGGCGCCGCGTGCTGCCAGGAGAGTGCACGGCTAGTCCTCACTCACTGACTGGTAAGTCATACTAGTAGCCGGTGGACAATGCAGGAATGTGGCAGCTGGCAGCCTGCTGATGCTGAAGTTCTTGTATGTTGCGGCTGCTGTTTTTACATGGAAATGCAAGTGGCTGCTGTGCCAAGCACACGCTGCAACTTCTATTGGAGGTGCGGCACGTGTGGGCGCAAACAACATGATAAAGCCAGGCAGTTGCCCGCGGAAATTTACTGAATAATGCATGCATTTTCGCAAGCTGCAAGGATAAAAAAAAACACGACCATGGCGGCCGTGGGCTCGTTCGGCTGCTGAGCGCTGATCAGTGTCAACGTTTCAGACAGGCGCACACGCGCCAGCGCTGAGCATCACTGCTGCCAGCAGTCACTGCTCAGCACGCGAGCAGCAGCCAAACGTGTGGGATGGGCCCCGGCGGAACTGTCAGTTTGCGAATTTATCTTGTGCACACCTGGGCTGGAACAGAGGTGGCACCTGCTGATCCTGCGCTCCACACGACGGAGCTGCACGCCAAGGCTGGTCTCCTCTCTGGGCTGCTGCCTGCTGCAGGCAGGCGGCCACAGGCACAGTGGCAACGGATGCAGGAACAGCAGTCAGCCTGGCAAAGCAAGCTTTGTTTTCGCTGTTGGCTGTTGGCAAGGGCGCCATTGCCGCTGCTTTAAAGCAGCAACCCAGGAACGTCGTCACCATCGACGGCCGACTGCAGAGGGGAGCGGGGAGCAGCAGCCACCTACACTGGGCATACATGGACACCGCTATCCGTGGAGCCAAGAGGGGGGCAACAGCAACACCAGCAACAGCAGCACCGCTGCTTGACAAGTCGTGTGGATGCTGGGTGGAATCAACTGCATGAGCAAGCGCTAGCACACGCAGGCTGCAAGCCAAGCGCAACATTGACAAGCTGGGCCGACAGCGCGTCTGGCGGGGGCGGCTGGGTTGCTGCTGGCCGGCTATCACTGCTGCAGCTCAGTCTGCCTTGCTGCTGCTTCCCTTGATGTGTGTTGCCCAACACACGCGTCTCCGTGTCGTCGGTGTTTTGATTGACAGGGGTTGACGCGCCACTGGCCGCTGGCTTGCTGGCGGCGCCAGCGCCAGCGCGACGCACACCACATCCCAAGCGCAGCAGCGGGGCCAGGGTGGAGCGGCAGCCCTACCTGCCAAAGCAGTCCATGTTAGAGCAGAATTGCAGCCTGGTATGGCGCTCACCTGCTCCCAACCGCGCTTCCAGGTGTCCGCACTCGTTCCGCCGGCAGTTGCCGCCGCGCCCCTGCCTGCCATGCGCGCCTCCGCCATCACCATGCCTCCTTGCCGTGCCGCCACTAGCGCCATGTTGCCGCTGCGTTGTGATCCCTGTGCTGTGTGATGGAGAGTGATGCCTGTGTGAAGCCCAAATTTTTTTTCTTTGCACCTGTTGGGTACAAGCAGCTCGTATTGCGAATGAAGACGTTGGGTGAAGCTGCTCGGGATGGCGCGGCGGCTGCGACGGGATCGGCGACGCAACGCAGCCCCTGGCCTGGGTCGGCGAGAAGCCCATGTCGCTGGCTCTCGATCACAACCTTGAGCAGGCTGTGGTGGTGGCAGGGCAGCGGCAGCAGCGTCATTCCCCCCCCCCTCTGCACAAAAACAGGACCACCGAGCCGACGTCGCGCCGTCAAGTGCCCCGCCACTATCACTACCCCACACCACCAGAGAGCGTGCGAGCGTGCCTCCCCACGCCAGCCAGGGCCCTGCCCCCCCCCCCAGGTGCGCCCCCCCCCGCGTGCTGCCACCGTGGCGGCGCGGCAGGCTCATAATGCCCCGGACCGCCTCCCATGCTGTCAGACCCCCCCCGCAGTCGCGCGTTGCGAGCTTGCCGCTCGCCGCCATGTTGAAGGTGCCGCCGTTCTCCCCCGCACCAGCGCCCTCGGGGGTGTGGAGCGGCGCCCCCGGTAGCTCCTGAGGTGGTGAATGGTCGCCATTAGGGCGACGAATAGCGCGGAAGCCGGTGGTGGCGTGGGGAAGGTGCACAAGCAGGCATTTTCGGAACAGGAACAACACCAAGCATTAGCTCTGAAGCTGTGGTGCCCCCCCCCCCCCCATGGAGTGCTGTGCTGCCCTGCTAACACCTTGACCTGCCAGGGCTGGCCATCCGCCCTGAGCCACACATGTGCAGCTCCACAACATGGCTAGCTATGCAGCTGTCTGATGTTGTGCCATACCTGCAGCTGCCACCTGGCACTGACACTGTGTGTACCGAGCGGGGCACTCACACCACATGGCATGGGGTGCAGTGCACCGTGCCAGAAAGCATGCCCAGTGGAATGCCATGATCACTCACCACTGTCTCCTATGTACGCCGCTCTGCTACTTGTGCTCTCCCTCCACACCGCACTACTGCCGCAGGAGCACCAAGTAACATCACCAGTCACCATTGGCCGCAGCAGCGCTGGTTGCGGCGCGCGGCGCCATGAGAGAGCCCACCGCACGGTGGGCGCGCTTCAAGACAAGCATGGCCGAGGCCATACAAGAGATGGGAGAGGACATGGAAGAGGCCTGCCAGTGGATGCGGGTGGTGATGGACGACGAGCCTGGCCCCGCTCCCGCCGCTGCGCCTGCCCTTGAGAGCACCGCTGCTGCAGCGAACGCAAGCAGCGGTAAGAGTCAAGTGCAGGCCACCATCCACCTATGCTTGGCCACGTGAAAATGCCTAGAAGTTTTTTTAAGGGAGGGAAAGTGCGCACAGGTACAGGCGGTGTGTGATGCACATTTGGCTTTGTCTTGCGCAGTAAAAATGTTATCAGCCTGGTTGCGCAGAAACTTGTCTATAGCCTGGTGGACCACAGAGCGTATCACTGCTTAGCCCCACGCCCCACCCGCGCGCAGCGGCTTTGCCGCGCGCGCCTGAATAAGCTTCTATGATGATGTCTTGTCTATTTAATTTTGGTTTGGCCGGCGCGCTCATGACCCGTTGGTGTACCGCATCCACTAGCATGGGCTCTGTTTATGGCAGCAGCAGTGGATTACACAGCGTATTATTTAGTACATGTACATGTGTATACTTCTTGAAGTACACGAGACATTCTTCTGAAGTACATCAGCACTCTCGCCTAAATTCAAGTTGCAGTTGTGCCTACGCCGGCGCCGGCAGTCCCCCCCGCGCCGCTGCATCTCCTTCAGCAGCCGTGGCGCTAATACCCAGCCTCACGCTGCCGCTGCCGCTGCCACCGCCGCTGCCACAGACGCACCTGCCGCCGCACAAGTTCAACTACAACTTCAAGTTGCGATGGAGGCGCTGGAGTCCAAGCCGGCGAACAACATCTCCGGTGAGTTGTGGGTGCCCTGGACATATATAAAACATCTTGGTTCGCTGCTGAGTCCACCCCACACGCCCACAGGCAGCTCTGCTACGCGTGGCTTACTAGCCCATTTCATCATGTACTTCAGCAAAAGTATAGGCTACTTTGCACCAGCATGCGTTTGTTTCTCTGCAGCATACGTGGGCCCTACGAGCCAGCAGTGGGACCACAATACAAACTGCAATGCTTACTTCAAGTCTGGCCAGCGTGTCCCATGTAAAGACAACCGGCGGCATTGCCATGTGCCATGACATCCACACCTGCCCGCACCACTGTGTTTCGGGGTGCGCGCCCACTTTGTACATATACTGGTTCAGTATGTACTTCGTATTGTATACTGAGTACATACTATAAATAATACTACGAACTACTTCGAAGTACTTCTGAAGTATTTACTTCTGAAGTATGTACCATATATAGTAATACTTCGAAGTATACTTCTTGAAGTACTTCAGAAGTACACACATACTTCAAGTACTTCACAGAAGTGTGCGCGCGCCCACCGTATGGGCGCGCTCTGTGAGAAAGGTAGAGTGACCTCCCACCTCTCCCACCGCTGCCGCCTCCTTTGGAGGAGGACACCCAGCCTGACTTTGCAGCCGCCGCCGCGCCGCTGCTATCACCGCCATACCTGCTGCAGACGTTGCCTGCGACATCGCGCCGCGCGAGGAACCCCCCGCGCCCAACGCACCTGTTGACCCGCCGGTGCTGGCCGCCAACGACACTGGTGAGTTGTCAACGTATGGGACGCTTTGGACGTGTAGTGTGTAGGACTACGTGTACAAGCCTGCACTGCTGTGCAGCCGTGCATGCAGCACGAGCCGCAGTGCGCAGTAGCATGCTGTGCACAGCAGCGTAAACATGCCTGGTTCATGTAGCTAGCGGCATCGTGTACGTTTTTCTGTGATTTATGTAGTACACGCCCCACCCCACAGGCCTATGCGTGCATGCATGGTAAACAAACAGCTGCAGCCATCATGGTGGCCCGTGCTGTTTTGCTGCGCACAAGCGTGGCATGGGCGTTGTCATCACTGTTGACCCATGCCGCACGCTCTCATAATGCTGCATGACAGCATAAATGCATTTATGCCCCTGTGATACCAAGCACACACTCTCTTCATTCACCCCATTGTACGCTGCGCCTGAGCCTCTCCGCCACCATCGCGCTGCAACCCGCGCTGCCACCCCTACAGGCGTGGCCACCAAACCCCCGGCCCCCGCAGGCCCTGGCGCCCACACCAGCAAACTCAATTGCAAGATTCCCGCGCTTGAGAAGTCAGAGTTTTCGGACTCGGAGTCTGACTCGGACTCCGACAGCGAGGGAGAGGATACCACCCTGTCCTGCCGCACCTGCCTGCGCACCCTGCCCTCCGTGCAGCCCCGGCCCGGCTGGCAGGAGCCTGACAGCGTTGAGGCGGTCGGCCTGCAGCTGCAGGTGGCGATACGCGAGGTGGCAAGGCTGGGTGGGGAGAACCACGTGCTGGACCAGCACAACCGGGCACTCAAGGAAAATGCCGAGATCCTGGCCGACCACTTCAAAAAGGCGCACAACGAGGTAAGTTTGTAACTTGAAGTGTTGCTGGAAGTTGCAGTTATGGGCATGCTTGTCTGCTGTAGCGTGCAGTGTGCAACTTCAAGTGCTGGTGGAAGTTGAAGCTCAGGGTGCTTTTCTGCAGTAGCGTGCTTCCCGCATGCTGATGCACGTGTGCCGGCACGCACGTGCGGGCCTGCTGCAGTGGGCACAGATGCACAATTACACAGCCGTGGTGGCGCACTGCGCATGGTACGTGCGTAGTCAACTCAACTTCAAGTATGGCTCAACTTCAACTCGCATGCTGCACAGGCGTTGCACCTTGGCGCATGGTGTGTGCCGTTGTCCCATGCAAACTGCTGACATGCTGGCATACCACTGTGCAAGCTCCATGTGGTGCTGTCACTCACAAACCACCATGGTGTCACTGCCGCCGCCGCCGCCGCCGCTGCTGCTGCTGCTACTGCTGCTGCTGCTGCTCTGCTGCTGCTGCAGGGCATGCGCCTCAAGGAGGAGAATCAGGTTCTCATAAATGATGTGGGTCCCTATATGTGTATATGTATATATATATATACTTTTGAAGTACATGTATATATGAATGTATGTCCCTGCCAGGGGCACTGGACAACGCGTGCGCCTCCCCCACAGGAGCTGGCAATTTGTGTTGTGTGCTAGCTACTTTGGAGCGCTGCAGGCAGGTGTGTACTCTGTGCTCAACACCGCACACTTGTGGCTGGCGTTGCCAGGTGCCCCCACATGCTCGCGCCTGCAACAGCATCCATGTATACCTCAAATGTACTACCATACTTCAAACTTGAAGTGCGTACTGCTACTTCTAGTGCTAGTACCTGTGTACCAGTGCGGTCTGCGGTGTGGCACGTTGGTTGTGCATGAAACCCTCTCTTGTCATGTGCATGAACCCTACCACCCAACCTGTGCATAGCCACAACTTCAAAGTACACTTTGAGTGTTGCCGCTGACCTGCTCACTCTGGGTATGTCTGTGTGCATGTGCAGAAAACCTTCTACAGGGAATTCGCCATTGACAGCTACGAGCTGGCGGCGCAGGGCAACGCCAAGATCGTAAGTTCACTTTTGAAGTTGGTGGTGGTTTCACCTGTCAGCACGCGCGCTGCCCAACAGCGGTTTGCTGGCACTGCCACTGCATGCGGCATGCATGGTGTTTGCAGCAGCAGAAGCATGTGTAGTCGTTGGCCTGAGTATGTGGCTGGGGTGTGTAGCTGCTCTTCGCCCTTGTCTTGCGCCACCACCACCTGCTGCGCCACACACACTTGCCTCACACGCAGTTCAAAAGCCACCACAACCATCGGGTAAATGCACTGCCTGGTGGCGTCACACTGCCTGGTGGCACTTGCATGTGCGTGCGGTCTGTTTGTGTTTGTAATATACTTCACAAAGTACCTAATATAGAAGTAGTATACTTAGTACCGGTACTTCAGAAGTGTATATACTTTTGAAGTACACAAATTGCAGTGACCATGTAATAGTCAGCTTCGCAGGCGATGTTGACTTGCGCCTGATGCCACACACATTCGCCAGCCGTGGCACAGGGGCATTCACTACAGCTTATTGCGCGTGCTGCGCTACCGCAGTGTGCCCGCATGTGCTGCTGTAGCGTGCGGGTTGCAGCGCACAGCGAACATCACTGGGAACTCCATCTGGCTGTGCAGGCACTGGGCTTATGCTCCTTGTTGCGCCACTTCGTACCCTTCGTGCCCCTGCGTGCTCAGGCCAAGATGTCTGAGAAGCTCCTGGAGCAGGTACGCACAGGCGTCAAGCAGAAAAACCTGCCATGGGTTTGCAATGTGTACAGCAGCAGGCAGCTTTGGAGGCGTGTCCTTCTGTGTGTGTTAGCATGTGTGGCTGCTGTTTGGTATGCATAAACGTGCTTAGGTGACCAACCGTACTTTGGTAAAGGCAGGGCAGCACCCTCCCATGTAGCAGCCTTGCAGGTGCATGTCCGCTTGATCGCGCTCCACCTTCTGAGGCACCACCTTTTTACACGTACACACCGCCGCTGTGCAGCGCAATGCACGTGGGCACGTTCTGTACTTGGCATAATCAGCATGTCGTACAAAGTGCTGGTATGCTGGTGTGGCTGCGGCATACTTGTGCCAACCGTCATATGGTGCTGCTTTTGCTCTGCACTCGTGTACTGCACTGCAGACATCGGAACTGCACACCACCCAGCACGGCTTGTGGGTCGCCAAGGTAACTGATACTAGTAGTACTACTGTAGTGCTTATACTTGAAGTACACTACTACTAGGGAGGGGTCACGGTGTAATATACTTCAGAAGCATTTTATTCTTCAGAGAAGTGTACTTCAATAGTACTTCAAAGTACGTTATCCACTGTAACACTACTAAAATAGTATGTGGTACAGTACTTGTAAAGACTTCAGTATACATTCAATGTACATGAAGGTGTATACATGTGTACACACATGCAATTTGTACCATTCCGCTGGGTGATTTTTGTACCCATACGTGATGCACGCATTCGCGCATCGCGCCCCCCATGCCGTGTACACACCACCATGGCACACGTCAGTCCATAGCCTGCTGTACAGTGCACGCGACCACAGTCCATAGCCTGCTGTACAGTGCACGCGGTCGCATGCCCACCGGCGCTGTTACTCACACGTCCCATTGTTACTCTCTGCACCTTGCACCCACCAGGCTGCTCTGAAGGGCCGCGATAGCATGGAGCGCAAACAGATGGAGCAGTGGCAGGCCGAGAAGCAGGCGATGGAGGCCAAGTACCAGGCGGAGAAGGAAGAGATGGCGGCCAACCACCTGGCGGAGAAGAGGGAGATGGCAGAGTCTCAGGTCTCCCTGGTCGGCAAGCTGGCAGCCGTTGAGGACGCGGTGGTGAGTCTGTGACACAGTCTTCTTCTACCAAGTATTTCATTACCTTGGCCCACTGCAATCACTCCCCCCTATATATGGAACACATCCAGGGATTGGTTGTGATGTGTTTGTTGTGATGGTGGGTATGTGTGCGTCGCTGTGGTGATTCACGAGGCATGCCTACAACACCCGCGTTGTGTTCATGCGTGTGTACTCGCGACAGCTGGCAAGCTACAAAGCATGGTGCCTTTGTACTGCAGCCAATGCAAGTACTTTGCAGTACTGTGGAGCCAGCATGGTACACATGCTCGCTTATTGCACGGTTCTTCATGCGCGTGTGCACACCACATGTACTTCTTGAAGTAAATGCTCTTCGGCAACTGCTCAGTGACCAGTGTCCAACACACGCCCACCCGCAACCACACTATGGCAATTCTGCCTTCTTACACACACCTCTTCTGTCCATTCCAACATTCCATCCCTCACCACCTGTTCTCACCAACAGGAGGCCATGACGGCAGACGCCGCCGCCACCGCCGCTGCTGCTACTGAGGCACAGACCAGCACATTCGGGGGTGCCGTGTCTACCGTGTTGCGCCGCCTGAGTGGTGGCAAGAGCCGCCTTAGCCAGGGCGACGCCCAGCGCCGCCTCAGCCAGGCCAGCTCCCAGCGCCCCGCCACCATCGCCACCAACACCGCCGCCGTGGCCGTGGCGGTGGAGGCGGCTGTTAACGCCATCGCCAGCCCCGCCTCTGCTGAGGCACCAGCGAGCCCGCGGTCTCCCCGCGGCAGCCGCCCGTCCTCCCCCCCGGCCCGCCACGGCCCGCCCGCCCACCGCGCCGCCTCTGGCGCTGCTGCAGCCGGCTGCGCCCCCCCCGCCGCCGTGCGCCGCCGCGCTGGCGCTGGCGCAACTGCCGTCGCCGCCACTGCGCCGGGGGCAAAGGAGCGCAGCGCCGGCGGCCGCTCCGCTGTGCGCACCGCGTGAGGGGTGTCTGTGGCCGCAGCGGCGGTTGACGTTGAGCCCCCGGTTGTGGGCAAGCCCACGACGGTGGGGGGGTTGGTGGCCTACTGGAGCGCCAAAGTCACTGGCAGCTCTGTCGACACCCCTGCCTCCCAGGGGGGCTGAGCAGGGGGCTCACTGCTGGTAGGGGAGGGCACAGGGGTGTGTGTGGGGGGGGGCTGGGGGGACAGGGGCTTCACATTCGCGGTGTCTGTTGACCTGCGAGTGACGCAACATGGTGTGCGGCAACTGCCAGAGCTGCAGTGTATCACTACTCTGCGCGGCAATTTCCCCACATCTTGTGTCGTGCCCATGGTCTGGTTGCACGCCGCCACCGCAGCTGCTAATGGCTGCCGTTGGCGAGTGTCGCTTGTCAAAGCGATGCCTGTGCTACCAGACCCCCCCCTCCCCTCTCCCACCCACCCCGCCCCCTTCCTCCCCTACACCAGCAGAGATTGTGGCTGACTGTAGTGGTGCGGTGTATGCCGACGCCTTGTGCGGTGGCTCTCACACGCATGCCGGGTGTCCAGCGCGTTCATCGCGCGTGTACAGCTGCTTTTCGCACCTTTGTGTACAGAGGCGTCGAGATCTATGTATTTATGGTCCCGTTGCAGCGGGCTGGGGTGGTTTCGGCCACCCACAGTTACGGCCTGCCATCACGGGGGTACGGCGCATGGGTGGTGCACGCGGGTTTGTGCACGTGAGCGCCTAGAGCCTGTTGTGCTATCATGGGCCTTTTGGCAATGTTGCAAGGCGCGGATTTGGCCTGTTGATACGTTTCGCGTCCATCACACAGCACAAGCCGCTTCTGTCGTTAATACACTTTGGGCATTTGGTGCAAACACCTACTTCAACTTCATGGGCGCGGTACTGGATTTTATGCTGTGTGCGACACTGCATTTTTCTGCTTGCACCTGTGACATGCCCCCTGTGTACTGCAGCACATGTGTTAGAAGTACACTGATGTCTACTGAAGTATACTGATACTAGTAGTTTCATTTACTTGCACTTGGGGCGTGCAAGAGCCGCAGGGTGTTGTGTGGTGTAGTCACGTGGGAGAGGTTGGCTGTCTGCTATGAAGGGTGGGTAGGCCATGCGGCGACGCAGAAGATGTAGAATGCCATGCATGCTACTAGTAGTACATGCATGGCCAAACACTTGTAGCTACACCATGTTGCCGACAACCACACAAAAGGGTGGCGGACAACGGTCAAAACATAGACATTGCAGTTCACGGTGCTAACGCAGTGTGCGACGTCTTTCACGTTTACACCATACGCTGACAGCCATAGCTGCGCTTGCAGTGCTGTGCTGCCATTGACTGCGCATGCGGCACTGTGCTTACTCGCACGTGTGCCCCACGCCACTTCTAAACAGCAACTGCGCGCGCTACCAAGGCGCGCCCGCAGCGGCAAGCGAAACCTCTACAACCACAACTGCTCAGCAGCAGCATACCACCACCACCCCTACCACACTCCACACCACTGCCCAAGCTGCCACCACAGCGGAGGAGAGGCGTGCAGAGCGTCTGTGTGGGCAGGCCGGCCCGCCGTAGGATATACCGCCGCCTGGAGTCCCTACCTCACACCAGACACTCCTAGCTCAGGCACCATGGTTAGGCGCATGACAGCGCATGGTGTCACCACAGCAGGAAGGGTGTGGGCTGGCAGGCCGTGAGGCCGGTGCACTTGAGCACGTGGTGGGCGGCTAGTGCGCTGAGCAGCGGAAGCACGAAATTGTCGTCCAGCGCCAGGGGCACGCTTCGGCTGCGCAGCGTCAGCTGTGGGGAGGGCACCGCCAGCTCCACCTGGGAGCGCCGCATACGGTGCGCGTGTTGTGGAAAAGGAGGTTGCGGTCAGGCAGGGAGCGGGCGATGCAATGCCGATGATACCATACATGTCACTTAGTTCTCGCTATGTAAACATTACACCAGCATTTCTTGACGCTGTCGTAATTTGTTCGGCCACAGAAGGGATACAAGGCTTAGGTCTAGTTGCTTGCGTGTTCAACCACGCAAAGCCTCAGGCAAGGGTTTAGGCACAGCACACTGGGAGAGTGAGCTTCACTGCACTGCAATGCCTCAAAATGGTGCGACGGCATTGCTGGGGTAGTGACACAAGGTGACTGCGCGTGCCTGGCACGCCGGATGAAACAGGTGCAACGTGGCAGTGCTGTCATAGGGCATGCTTCGGTCGCAACACCAATGAATACTTGGACATTTTCACGCAGCCACTGTTCAACATGCAAACCACACGCCACAGGCGCACCTAGAGCACGTGCAGGCTTGCAGTGCACAGACATGAAACCACTGCCATGGAGCGCGCAAGCCAAGCCACTGCGGCACCTGCAAGTTCTCACCAGTGCCGCCACCACCGCCAGCATGGCCGCCGCTTTAAATATGGTGTGTAGTGATGGTGGTGAGGCCTGCCCACCCCAGTCAGAAACCAGCATGACACGCATGTTGACGGCGGTCAACACCAGTGCGCACGCCGCTGTGCCGGCAATGCTCTTGCCGTTGCTTAGCCGCAGGGCACTGAAGCAGGCAGTGGCGCGGCGACGGCAGCGGCGGTGGCGGCGGTGGGGGCAGCACAGGTCAGCAGTAGCTGCAGCAGTGGTCAGCAGCAGCAGTGCTCACCAGCAGGTGTAGCCGCAGCCAATGCTGAGCAGCAGTAGCAGCAGCAGCCAGCTCAGCGAAGTGGTTTGTACATAGACCCTTACGCGCAAAGCAACGCACCAGCAGACTATAAAGAATGGTTGGCGCACCATAATGTAAAATGTTGCCTCAGAAAAAACTCGAAAGCATTTTTAGCCCCAGCTCTAGTCACACACTGCTAGTCCACACTTCTCATGAGCTCATCATCAGGCGCGCAACCATCCTGACTGCTGCTGAGCACGTAAAACATTAACAGTTCCGAAAACGAAACCGAAACAACACCGCCACTGCCATCCCCAGCACAGGCGCCTGGTGGGCACTCACCGGTATGGCCTGGATGCATGGCCAGCCAGGGCTGAGACGGGGTCTCCCACTGCGAGCTGCAGCATGCCCAGGAGAGCAGCGTTCTTGGGGAACAGCAGCGCCGCCAGGCCCAGCCCGCACAGGCAGTACATGACCTGCAGTCACCGGCGTTCGTTCATGCATGAGTTAATGGTGTTCATTCATGTTTAAATGTACGGTTGAGGCTGCGTAATGGAGCAATCAAGTGGGAGTTGGAGCGCCGCCAGGCCCAGCCCGCACAGGCAGTACATGACCTGCATTCACCAGTGTCATGCATGAATTCACAGCTCAATTATGCATGAATTTACAGTTCATTGATGTGTGAATTCATGGTTCATACATGTCTGAATTCACGGTTGAGGTTGCGTACAGTAGCACTCAAGTGAGTGTTGGCAGCGCCGCCAGGCCCAGCCCGCACAGGCAGTACATGACCTGCAGTCACCGGTGTTCATTCGTGCATGAGTTCATGGTTGAGGTTGCATGCAGGAGCCTTCAGGTGTGCGTTGGTGGTCATGTTGCAGTACGGTATTGTATATATATATATATTATATATATATTATTACCCACAGGGTGCATGCTCTGAGTTCACCAGCTTTATGAACACTTTTGCACGTGGCAGTATTGCAAGGGCACCAAAACTTTTCCGTGCACAGCGGGGAACGCCAGTGGGTGATTTGCTGTGTTGGCACGACTGAACAAGGTTTCCTAAGCAACCTGTTCCAAATATACAATCACCACTACATTTGATGCAAAGAGCTTGAGCGCATGTCAGCAATGCGCCGGTAAGTGTCACCCTTCCTTATGACACCATGCCAAATTGACAACACATGCAACAAAACGGGGGGTTAGAGGTAACGTATCAGGTAGTGC
The DNA here is from genome assembly GCA_032358315.1 of Ophiocytium majus. NCBI lineage: Eukaryota > Xanthophyceae > Mischococcales > Ophiocytiaceae > Ophiocytium > Ophiocytium majus. Next base: position 6,164 of record JAULBY010013914.1, on the reverse strand, counting down.
AATCACGGGACTTACTAAGCAGTACTGCAAGTCGACTTACGCACATAAACTTACAAACCTAGATGCCATCTTAGTATGTCACTGTCTCAACGTGACAGTCACAGTGTGGGTTGTTGTTGCGAGAGACATTAGTACTTGGGTATGGACCACTCTCTACTCTTCCTGTAGCCGTGAAAAACTTAGTGGTCCTTTCTGCTGGGGAGCACCAATCTGTGCCCGGCAAAGTTTTATTCACTACACAACACACACATACAGACATTCATCTATTACTGCACTTAGCCTCCACATTGAATAGCATTCACAGCCGTTCCCTACCGGCAAAATTTTCATATAGCAGGGCAGAATTTTTGAGGGAATATTTTTTGAGGAAAAAAGAGAGGGGAGAAAAGGAGGGAAAGGGGGGAAGAAAGAAGAGGGGGAAGGGGAGGGAGAGGTGCCGAAATAGTGGTTTATGCAGCTCGCAGCACACTTCACACTCATTGACAGTGCATGTACACAACCCGCAGAACCACAAAGCAGCGGTGCACACAACCATATCACAGGAAACTTGAGGCCCAGGTAATCTCTTCATCTTTTTGCATTAGGCATCCGCCACAAACGTGCGTAAAGGACCGTAGGTGCCTGCCCCACCCCGACAAACTTTGCACCACCCTAAAAAAATAGTTTTTATTAATAACACAAGCGCTGGCACAAGCACACTAAAAGCTCCGCTGCGGCAGCAGCTTCAAGCTCATCTACTGGCACAAAGTGCGCTGCTGGCTATGGAAATGGTGAATGCTCACTGCTACAATGATAGCCCGTCCACAAATCACCAGAGAAACTTACGAGCTGCCAGGGGCCGCCACTCAGTGCCCCAGTGCTTAGCACAAAGCCATGTGACACGGTGACACCACTGATGTGTTGAGCCCTGCATGTGTGAGCAAAACAATAAACGCAAACAGCACATGTACGCTGGTGAGCTTGGCACATGCAGCAGTACACATGGGCAGCATGCCACCTGTCATGCAAACCACTGTGAAGGTGCAGCAGCTGCTGTGCGCACTGGCGGGTGTTTGGCAACCAGGTGGCAAGGTAGCCTGTCAGTGAGTGAGCAGGCCTGGTGCGACGAAAAGTAGCATCTACAGAACTTTTGCAATTGTATGCAGCATTGACAAGTACCATGTGCCATGATGTGGTCAGGAGCCGCAGAACGCCTGCTGAGTGCACAGATGCTGGTCACCAAGCTGCTCCGCAGGTCCGCCAGCATCACAAGCGCCGGCAGCTGAAGCCCCACCCCGCCACCACACGCCTGCTGCTGCGCACGCACGCTCAGGCTGCTGCTCAGCACTGTCGCCACCACACAGTCCTCAGCACAAAACGCAGAAGCTCCCCTGGTTGCCACACGCACAAGCTAGGGGGTGTAGCGCGCATGCCAGACTGACTGGTAAGTTGTATAAGCACATCAGCATGCCTTAGGCCGCTTAGCAGCTGGGCAATGCTGGCCGCACAGTGCGCACATGTGCAAGCCTGGAACACTCGTTTGTGGCCGTTGTACACACGTTGTGCGTCGGCACGACGCTCACCGTCAGACACAGTGCACGCCTGGCTCGCACCTGCAGACACGTGGAAGCCACGATAGTGGCCAATGAAGCGGTAGTGGCCACATGTCCGGCACACGTGGTGGTGGTGCTGCCTCTTTGCCCGTGTAGGTGCTTGAGTGGCTACAGCGGGCAATGATGGAATGGGATTACACAGCTGCATCGAGACGGGGTGGTGCCCAAAGCACGGACCACCCTGCTGTGCCATAACAGCAGGCGCTGCTGTCATGGGTAGCACAAACGCAGGTGCCCGTTCCGCAGCTGCCGGTGCACCAGAGGCAGGGGCGACCGCAGGCAGCGCTGGCACCATGGGCGGGAAGGAAACAGTGCCACCAGCTGCCAGCGTATGTTGACTCGCCAAGGCACCGGCGGCAGAGCCGCCTTCTGTGGCAACATGCTCGGAAAAGGGCTCAGCAGCACGCATGGTCGTTCGTAGGTGCCGTAGCACCGGCTAGTGCTTCTCAGCTGTTCTCCACGCGTTGTCCTCTGCCTGTGACGTGCGCTTGTACTCTTTGAGATCAGAGGCGTGCTTGCGCAGCACAGGTAACTTGCCTGTCTCCACTTCCAGTGTGCCTGCACGAGCAGCAGCGTCCGCCGCATCCACGTGTCGGTTCCACGCATGTGCCCATGCATCAAAATCCAGGACCTGCTTTTCATTTCCCCGTGCATCCTCCTGCGGTTGTGCAAAAGAAGCACCAGCATAGACCACCAGCTGTAAGTTTAAGTAGCTAATGAAGAGCCAGCACACAGGCGCGTCATGAACAGAAATGAGTAAGACTCAGCTCGGATACATGCTTCACATTGCAGTGAGCCGCCATTGAACTTTTGGCATAATATGTCGGAATGCTGAATGCAAGGGGGTGTACCTGCACAGTCACATGGCGCATCCACTCTCTCTTGAACTTTGCCTTCTCTGCGGGTGTGATGACCTTTGTATAAGGCACCACTGCGTCGGCGGGCAGGCCCTGCATTCGCGCGTAGAACTTGACTGAAGCAGTGGCAGGCAGCAATGATGTGGCATCACCGTCCTCTGAGTCAGCCTCAACGGCACCAGCAGCAGTGCTGGCATGTGCCGCACTGTCAAAAGGAAGTGCACTTTGTGCTGTTGCCTGCGTGAGTGATGCGCGATCGACTGACGCAACCAGGCCTGTGCGCTCGCCAGTGTCCGCAAAGTTGCTGATGCCCGTCCACTCTGGGTACAGAGGGGTATCAAACCACCCAGCTGTCAGCTCTTGCAGCTCCTCCAACATGTATTGTGCATAGAAGCAAGCATCGTGAGCTGGCAAGCCGCCGTGCATGATGGCCATGCGCACATTTGCGCCGATAGTTGTGAGGCAGGAGAAGGCTGTGCATCAGGCGAGGTGACGTGTTGTACCCTGCTTTTAGGTCACGCATGGGCAGATGGTATGTCTCGTTCTTGTTAGTGCCACGTGCACATCGCCACCGCTGTAAGCCAGCTCTGTCATTGTGCATGGCGAAGTACAGAACAACACCTGGCTCATCACCCACGCAGCCACCCTTGATGTGTAGCCGTAGGTTCTCAATTGCCTTTCAGCACTTGCGACTGAAGATGGGTGCACCTGCCAATGAAAGCAAGGCACAGACAGGGAGTGCATGTGCTGACATAAATTAGCGCGTGGTTGGAGCTGTGGTGGCTGGAGCCACGTACTGCGCAGAAGTTAAGTTGTGCTTGCAGAAAGCGAGAACGCCTCAAAGTTCGGTGAAAGCCTGCACACGCACATGCAGCGAATATTATATAATAACGTCCGTACCTGTAGAGGCATCGTGCACGTGGCAGAAGGACAGCACGACTTGGTCGAATCGGTACAGCAGAACAGCAGGATCGCCTGGGACAGTGATAGGGCAGTGCTGGGTGACACTGGCGTAGTTGCGCTGCACTGCTTTGTCCAACTCAGGCCCAGAGAGGTCATGCTTGGACGCATATGCTGCCACAGCAGATTGCACATCATCAGGCCGGTGCAACGCAAACGCCTCACGCAGCCTTGCGATGAATGGCTTGCGTCCACCATGCTTTCTGCTCACGAGCTTGGTGATGCGGTGCATGGCATGAAACAGGTCAAGTCGCAGTTTTGGTACACCACTGGATGACTCATGTGGCTCGGCAGGTCCGCCAGTGCTTGCTCCCATGTGGCGCTCATGTGGTGGTGGTGCAGGCATGTCATCCACGTCACTATCACTGTCACTGCTGTGAGCACCGTCAATGCAGCATCCCTCCAGGTTACCCGCCTCTGTGGGCTGCCTTAAGGCCTCAGCGAGTAAGGTGTCAACTTGAGCTGCCACTTCTGCCTGGTCAGTTTCACCTGGGTGTTGCAGCTCGGATGAGGCACCAATGTCAGGCTGCACGTTCGCTGGCACTGTGCCAGCTGGCACACACGGTGGCAGGAGTGGCGCCACCTCTGGCAGGGTGTCCACGCGCACATTCACCTGTGCACGAGTGGCAGATATAGGGGAGGAAGCACTTGCGTACACAAAAGTAAGCGACTGCAACTGCAATGCAGAGCACACAGTGCAATAGCAACATGCCAATACTGCCAATAACGTGAGCGGGGACAACTGTTGATCATGTCACAGCAGTTGACATAGCAGTTAATAATCGCGCTCACCACATCCCATAGTGCGAGGCGCCCCACACCAATAGCACTGAGAACACGCCGTTTGCCATCCTGGCACTCATGGCGTGCCAAGGCGTCTGGTATTGAAACCTCCGCGATCTCAATCACAATGTGCTTGCCAGCTTGCGCACGCGCATGCTCGTATGCGCGGCGGCGCACAGCAGCGGCAGGACCATGGCCAGCAGGCTCCACAGGGTTCACATACAATGACGTGGAGCCCCAACGCTCAGCAGCATAGTCCTGCACAATGCCAGCACCAATGCAAACAGTGTTTGATTTGCCATACAGGCGGAGGCGCATGCCAGGGGCAAGGTCAGCTTTGCTTGGGCCAGGACGGTAGATGGGATCAGCCTGGCTCATAATGTGCATGTACACCCAGCATGCAGCATACGGTTCCAGGCATGCCTCCGTCACCACTTCAAGAGGCATCCCAGGTGCACCCCATTGACTTCCGGGCGCCTGCTGTGGAAGTGTTCGCTCTATCACGCTGGCGCACATGCCAGCAGCTGTGCCATTGGCAGCGCAAGCCGGCACCATTCGCAGCGCCAACGAAGGAAGGTGCTCCGCTGATGCGACATCAATAGCCGCGCACTCACTCAAGTACTGTGAATCTGTGTTCATGTTAAAGCCCACTTTCAGCACAGCAGTGTTCTCCAACAGATCCACAAGGCTCGCGGGCACACAGTGCTGCTGAGCAGTTTTCAAGTGGAAAAAGGTGCAGGTGCCGCCAACAGCTGATACCATGATTGCCACTGGCGAAGGCTTGCCAATCACAGCAGCATCCCAAACAACTCTCACCCCCACAACTGGTGTCAGACCGTTGCCAGCGGCAGCAGTGCGCGCACTCTCGAGCAAAGTGGCACAAGCTTTGTCCACATACTGCATGTTGGCAGCACTCACAACAATGCGTGAACACGTGGCATCCACTGGGAACGCAAGCGCAGGGGGTGCGGCACTTGCAAGACTGCTTGCGGCAGCTGCTGCTACTGCCGCCCTGGCTGAAGAAGTGTGCACTGCAAACGCGCGCTCCACGACAGGCCGGTCTGCACAGCAATTGTCCGTGTACCACACCTGCACACGTGGGAAGCCCATGAGCTCATACCGCTCAGCTAGCCGCTCCAGGTCTTTCTCGAGTTCAGCAATCGAGCCAACCGCGTCGTGCAGCATCGGCCGCTGCAGCACTACCTGGTTCCCCTCGTTTAGTACAGTGAACACACCATGCATCACTCTGGCGTCCAACACGCGGACACCCTTCACGAGCTTGTGTGCAGCATCTGCGCTGAGCACCCTGCCACCAACCATCTGCTGCCGCCTGTGGTACCAGTGTTCACGCAGCTCGAAGTCCTGGTACCATGCAGCTTCCAGCAGATTGTCAGATGGCACACGGCCATCATAGCCGCCACGGTCACAGAATTCAGGAAACTTTACAGGTTTGCGCAGCAGTTCCAGTGCAGGCCCAAAAAGTAACAGTTCTCCCCTCTCGTGCAGCTGCCGCCGGCGGTCGATGTGAAAGTAGTATGCGCTCTGCCGCTTGTGATAATTTTTTTTGTATTTCTCTGCCAGCTTGCTCTCAATGGTTTGAAAGCCGGTGCCAGAGGTGAGCTCTGACTCCAGCATGTCAATGATCTGCTTGTCGACCGCAGAGCGTGCCAGCACCACGCACGGGAAAGCTCTTGCAGCTCTCTGCGCAACAGCGATACAGTCACTGGGTTCCATGGTGCAAAAGCATGTTTGCAGTCCCGGCAGCGGTACTGGAAGCCAATGAGAAAGTAGTTGTTAAAGGGCATGAGGTTTTTTTGTGACGGCTGTGCACAACCAACAACGAAAAGGTGTGCTGAGCAACAGCACACAGGCGCGATACGAATGTCGCACAGGCAGCACGAGAATTGTTGTTTGGCAACTGAATGAGGCAGGTGGCGGAGAGGGTAGTGTGGCGCCATGCAGGTGCAGGCGC